>JAFMSR010001416.1:0-28227 GCA_022818135.1 Saxidomus purpurata | reverse complement strand
AAATTTAGGTTGATATCTAACATAAGTCATCTGGGGTCAAAAACTAGGTGGGTCAAATCATAGAAAAAACTTGTTTATGCAGTATTGGCTGCATTTTTCATTGGATTTTTATGAAACCTGGTCAGTATGATTGCTTCAATGAGATCTAGGTCGAGTTTTGAATATAGGTCATCTAAGGTCAAAAACTAGGTCATGGGGTCAAATCATAGAAAAACTTCTTGTATGCAGTAGAGATTGCATTTTTCATTGGATTTACATGAAACTTGGTCAGTATGATTGCTTTAATAAAATCTAGGTCGAATATCGAACATGGATCATCTAGGATCAAAAACTAGGTCATATGGTCAAATCATAGAAAAACTCTGATGTATGCAATAGCGGTTGCATTTTTCATTGGATCTTCATAAAACTTGATTAGTATGATTGCCTTAATAAGATCTTGGTGAAGTTCGAACATGGGTCATCTAGGTAAAAATCTAGGCCATTGGGTCAAATCATAGAAAAACCTTGTGTATGCTTTAAAGATTGCATTTTTATGCCCCCGAAGGAGGCATATTAAAATCGCACCGTCCGTCCGTCCGTCCGTCCGTCTGTGCGTCCCCACTTACAAATTCGTGTCCGGACTGTAACTCTGTCATGCATTGAAGGATTTTTAAAATAACTTGGCACACATGTCAAGCACATCAAGACGACGTGTTGCGTGCAAGACCCACATCCCTACCTCAAAGGTCAAGGACACACTTGGAGTATGAAGGTTGTGGAATCCTCTATATATACACACATTCGTGTCTGGACTGTAACTTTGTCATGCATTGAAGGATTTTAAAATAACTTGGCACAAATGTCTAGCACATCAAGACGACATGTTGCGTGCAAGACCCACGTCCCTACCTCAAAGGTCAAGGTCACACTTAGAGTTTGAATGTAATGGATTCCTCTATATATGCATATATGCACACATTCGTGTCCGGACTGTAACTTTGTCATGCAATGAAGGATTTTAAAATAACTTGGCACAAATGTCTAGCACATCAAGACGACGTGTTGCGTGCAAGAACTACGTCCCTAGCTTAAAGGTCAAGGTCATACTTAAAGTTTGAAGGTAATGGATTCCTCTATATATGCATATATGCACACATTCGTGTCCGGACTGTAACTTTGTCATGCATTGAAGGATTTTAAAATAACTTGGCACAAATGTCTAGCACGTCAAGACGACGTGTCGCGTGCAAGACCCACGTCCCTACCGCAAAGGTCAAGGTCACACTTAGAGTTTGAAGGTAATGGATTCCTCTATTTATGCATATATGCACACCTTCGTGTCCGGATTGTAACTTTGTCATGCATTGAAGGACTTTAAAATAATTTGGCACAAAATGTCCAGCACATCAAGATGACGTGTCACATTCAAGACCCACCTCCCTACCACAAAGGTCAAGGTCACACTTAGAGTTTATAGGTAATGGAATCCTGTATATATGCATACATTTGTGTCCGGACTATAACTTTATTATGCTTTGAAGGATTTTAAAATTACTTGGCACAAATGTCTAGCACATCAAGCGGATGTGTCGAGTGCAAGACCCAAGTCCCTACCTCTAAGGTCAAGGTCACACTTAGTGTTTAAAGTAATGGAAGACTGTATGCATGGTTACTCTGTCATGCATGGAAGGATTTTAAAATTACATAGCACATTTATTGAGCACATGGAGAGGACACAGACTGTGAGGCACCTCTTTCGGTGGCATTTGTCACTTGTGAGGGACAGCTCTTGTTTATTGTATCTTCATGAAACTTGGTCAGTATGATTGCCTTGATCAGATCTAATTTGAGTTCGAATATGGGTCATCTAGGGTCAAAAACTAGGTCACGCGATAAAATTGTAGAAAAACCATGTGTATGCAATAGAGATTGCATTTTCATTGGATCTTCATGAAACTTTGACAATATGATTGTCTTGACGAAATTTAGGTTGAGTATGAATATGGGTAATCTGAGGTCAAAAACTAGGTCACCCGCTTAAAAACCTTATGTATGCCATACAGGTGACATTTACAACCCAATCATCATGTAAATTGGTCAGAAGGTTTGCCTTGTCAAGGTCAAACAGAATGTTTGTGTTTATGATATATAGTTTAGAGTTGAAGTTTGGTCACATAGTGTCATAAGTCCCAGGTGAGCAATATAGGGCCATCTTGGCCATCTTGTTTACAGCTGCACTGTACTGCACTTTCACTTTGTTTCCTGTGACACCATTGTTGCCATTGTATCCTAGTCAATAGTAGCCAGGTGAACGATAATACGCCATGTTGGCTCTCTTGTTTGCAGGATTGTATATATTTGGACGTTTTCTTTAACTCAGGTTTGACTTTAATAATTGTTGTCCATTACAGGAAATGAATCATGATAATTTGTTTGTTACTGGAAATGAATGATGAGGAAGTTGGTCTGTTTGTGACAGGAAATGAATGATGAGGAAGTTGGTTGTGACAGGAAATGACTGATGATGAATTTGTTAATTACAGGAAATGAATGATGAGGAATTTGTTCATTACAGGAAATGAATGATGAGGAATTTGTTCATTACAGGAAATGAATGTGTTCATTACAGGAAATGAATGATGAGGGAATTTGTTATCAGGAAGTATTTTACAGTCAGTATGAAGAATGGTTGTGTACAGAGAAAGTTCCATCGTGTTGTAACACCCATGGCAGAGTTTAACCCTGATTTCATGACCTACAGTAAACAGATAGCAGAGAAAAATGGACTGATGAATACAGTCTTTGTTGATAAGGTGTCACATTCTTATACTAATTTATCTGGATTGTCAGACAAGTGCTTACAATATATATTTATCACTCTCTAGACTCACTCCAGATTGAACCAAAGACGTTAAGAGAGAGGCTGTGTGGAGTAATTGGATCCTGAGGCAAACTGGCTACCACTGTGGCAATGAGGGTTCCACAGGGTGTAACTTTGCTCTTGGTCATAACATTTATCTTTGTGATAAAATTGATAAAATGATGTCATGAGTAGAAAATAAGGTTTAGTTATGCAATAAGCATTGGGCAGGCTGATATGTCTTCAAAATGATGAAAATTATGCGCATAATGTTAAATAAATATTCACATGAAAAAATCACGCTTTGTATTGATTCATCTTTTGTAAGATCAAGTCTCTTAAAAATCAAAATAATATCCTTTTCAGCAGTGTTTGTGGTTAATTACTGCACATCAGAACTCAAAATCATTGTTTATTAGGTGATACACACTGCTGGAACAGATATCATTTCATCATAATTATATGTCATTTATACATGTATGTCTAAGGACGTATAGACTTCGTTAACTTTAAGAAGATTGTCTTGTTCACAGGTTGTCTATCAACACGAAACTTGTGAGACCCTAAAGAGATTACTGAAGATACATCTTTCCAACAACTTAATTAAGGTATTGTGAAATCAATAACTTTCTTACAATTTAAGATCCCAAACATAAAACCATCCAAGATTACCATATTTATGAAGAAATGAAATTCAAAAATTCTAGTGCCAGCAAAGTTGCGTTATTTTTAAATCCATGAAATAATATACACACGTAATCAATATTAATGCATTCCAATTAATACAATTTTAACATTTTAAGATGCAATATCTATCTCCTACAGCAGAATTTATTGTTTAAAGGTTTAGTCAAATGCAGGATTTCAAATTCCCTATGTTAATATGTATATGTAAGCACTGAGCATTTCATACTGGCTTCTGTGGTTAAGGGGTTTATATTGATGGTATCTCACTTGTTAAAGCTAGATCTCTCACTGGATGAGAGTGATGGATTCAAGCCCTGCTAAGCACTGTCCTGGCCATTTGAGAAAGTTGGCATTTTCATAAGGAGCAAGCTGGTCTAGTTCTGGTCCTTTCCAGAAAAAGATACGTAAACTACCAGCCTGTTCATGCATTGAACTGCACATTTCATAGGACTTCTCTGTATTTTTCAGATAGGGAACCATTACTACCTACAGAGATGTGGAATCAGTCAAGGGTCAGTTATCTCCACCTTACTGTGTAGCTTTTACTATGCTGAAATGGAGAAAAGCTATTTCAACTGACAGAGGGAGAATTTCTGATGAGAATTGTAGATGACTATCTCTATGTTACACCTACACAGGCACATGCTGTCAGCTTCCTGGAAACTATGATCAAAGGTGAGTGTTGTGTTGCCTAGCAACAGCAACACAAACTTGTCCCTTATCCTGCTAATTCTTAAAAATGGACTTATCTACTGTCCAATATGGGCAGTATCGCTAGTTATTTGAAGGGATGTTCAGTGAAAATTTGTTGACTGAATAGCAAAACAGTGATGATCAGACCTCACAGATGTGCTGGCTGATCATGATCACTCTCTTCACACTAGCCAAGTTAGGTTAAAAAAAGCTTAGTCTGTCATCTATTGCTTGGCTGCTACTATTTGACACAAAGTGTTGGTGCAGATCATTTGCCTTGAAAGCTATACTTAAAGCACAAAGTTATCCATCATGTATATCACTTGTAACAGTTGAAATGAAATTTGAACCAAGAAAATATAATTTTTAACAAAGAGCTGATAAATTGCTGCTGTCACATTATCCCCATGGAATTGAATTGGGCATATAAAGAAAGCACAGAGAACAAACAAATAAGGCAGAAAAGTAAAAATAATTATAGAAAAAAACGTCATTTTCGTAAAAATGAATATAAATTTGTAACGCCAATCTTTTCAGGTGTTCCAGAATACAACTGCAGTATCAACAGAGAGAAAATTTTGACTAATTTCCCATATGAAGACATCTATAGATTACCATCAGTTTCAGCAGGTAACATATCTCAAATTTCTATGTGAAGGGGCCTCTTTAGGTCCATTTAAGCTGTTTCTGAAATTGATTAATGCGTTAACGGATTGTCAGATAATATGGCACAAACGATCAGCATGTGAAGACAACGTGTCTCGTGCAAGGCCTACAGCCCTACCTCAAAGGTCACACCTAGAGTTTACAGGTAATTGAATCCTGTATATATGCACACATTTGTGTCCAGGTTATATCTTTTTCATGCATAGAGGGATTTAAATCATGTGGCACAAATGCTCAGCACGTGAAGACGACAGGCTCAGGGGCTTTTGGATACTGCTGTGACCATTTTTTGGCAGCAAATGACCAGAATTCAATGAAAATATGCAGGGATGATTAGTTCAAGCCAATTGTAAGCATATTAGGCACGGAGTTATGGCATTACTCATTGTTTGAACTTCCAGTGTAAAAAGTATACACATAATTTCAGAGGACAAAATGTTGGTAAAAATGTTTAATCATTGTATATACATACATGTATGTACCAACAAGTGAAATGTTTTATTCAATATCCAGAGTGGTTTCCATGGTGTGGTGTACTCTTCAATACGAGCACACTTGAAGTGAGCATGGACTTTACCAAATACTCTGGTGTCAGTAAGTAAATAAAACACTATACAAAACACTAGTTAGTTACTGTAAAGGGATATGTAAATTATGAAATACTCCATCTAAATTTAAATGCACTAGATGTAATACACAAAAAGCAAGGACCAGTTATGAGGCACCTTGGTTGCTGAAACAGGTATGCTTGTTTCAAATTATTTATGTTTGATAGATGCATTTCATTAAGTTAGAATTCGAGCTCCCACTTTTGACAATACTTAAACGAATCAGTTAAGGAAACTTATTAAATGATGTTATATTTATTTCCGCTGATACTAAAACAGATCAGTTAAGAATTGTCTGATTATGATAACTGATATAATTTTTTGTGTGATGATTTTGTTGTGAACAACAGGTATAATTGACACAATGACCATGGAACTGTCTAAAACACCTGGAAAATCACTGAAGGAGAAGATTGCATTGTATGTATCTTTTAATTCTAGTACTTCTAATTTAAATGTGTTTGATAATGTGCTTGCTCAGTTTCTGTGTATAGTACATTATAAGATCCGCATATAAAGTTCCGGATCTAAGGAACACATTTTCTGGGATTGATTATTTTTAGCTCACTGGCTACGCCAGGGTGAGCTTTTCTGATCGATGATTGTCCGTCGTCCGTCAACATTTTGATTCAAATGACTTCTCCTCTGAAACCTCTAGGCCAATGTTGATAAAACTATGCAGGAATATTCCTTGCATGAAGTTCTACCAAAATTGTTCAAAGGATTCCATTCCATGCAGAACTCTGGTTGCTATGGCAACAAATAGCAAAAACTTTAAAAATCTTCTTCTCTGAAACCACAAGGCCTAGAGCTTAGATATTTGGCATGTAGCATTGTCTAGTGGACCTCTACCAAGTTTGCTCAAATTATGACCCCCGGGTCAAAATTGACCCCGCACCGGGGGTCACTTAGTTTTGCATAGGCATATATAGGAAAACTTTAAAAATCTTCTTCTCTGAAACCACAAGGCCTAGAACTAAGATATTTGGCATGTAGCATTGGCTAGTGGACCTCTACCACGATTGTTCAAATTATGAGTCCCGGATCAAAATTGACCCCGCACGGGGGATCACTTAGTTTTACATAGGCTTATGTAGGAAAAACTTAAAAAATCTTCTTCTCTGAAACCACAAGGCTTAGAGCTTAGATATTTGGCATGTAGTGGACCCCGCGCGGGTGGGCACTTAGTTTTTGCATAGGCATATATAGGAAAAACTTTATAAATCTTCTTCTCTGACACCACAAGGCCTAGAGCTAAGATATTTGGCATGTAGCATTGTCTAGTAGACCTCTACCAAGTTTGCTCAAATTATGACCCCCGGGTCAAAATTGACCCCGCACCGGGGGTCACTTAGTTTTGCATAGGCATATATAGGAAAAACTTTAAAAATCTTCTTCTCTGAAACCACAAGGCCTAGAACTAAGATATTTGGCATGTAGCATTGGCTAGTGGACCTCTACCACGATTGTTCAAATTATGAGTCCCGGATCAAAATTGACCCCCGCACGGGGGATCACTTAGTTTTACATAGGCTTATGTAGGAAAAACTTAAAAAATCTTCTTCTCTGAAACCACAAGGCTTAGAGCTTAGATATTTGGCATGTAGCATTGGCTAGTGGACCTCTACCAAGATTGTTCAAATTATGAGCCTCGGATCAAAATTGACCCCGCACGGGGGTCACTTAGTTTTACATAGGCTTATATAGTAAAAACTTTAAAAATCTTCTTCTTTGAAACCACAAGGCCTAGAGCTTAGATATTTGGCATGTAGCATTGGCTAGTGGACCTCTACCAAGATGTTCAAATTATGAGCCTCGGATCAAAATTGACCCCGCACAGGGGGTCACTTAGTTTTACATAGGCTTATATAGAGGAAAACTTTAAAAATCTTTTTTCTCTGAAACCACAAGGCCTAGAGCTTAGATATTTGGCATGTAGCATTGCCTAGTAGACCTCTTCAAAGTTTGTTCAAATTATGCCCCTGGGGTCAAAATTGACCTTGCCCGGGGGGGGTCATTTGTTTTACAAACGCGTATATAGGAAAACTTATTTGGTATATAACATTATCTAGTGATCTTCCACCAGGCATGTGGACTTGTACCAAGGTGAGCGATATAGGGCCATCTTGGCCCTCTTGTCCTTATATATTTTGCAAATGTTATATAGATATGACATACATGTACTCCAAATAGTATAAGGAACACATTAAAATGGTCTCAATGAGTTTGTTATATACACAGTATATTGAGGTATGAATGCCCTGCATAAAAATGCAAGTGTTGTATGTTCATATAATTTTCTTGCATCACTGGCCATTTATATCTATCAAAATATAACGAAACCCATAGTGTGGAAATGTGACCATGTTTAGGTTTGTGGCGTTCAAGTTTGGTAAGTTTATAGCATACTTGGATTAAAATAGCTTACTTCAGGTCAGTAGATCAAAGACAAAGGTCATACTGACTTAAATAGTATAACCTGTAAAGTGTAAAGGAACTGGGCTGGCTAGAAATTTGTTTTTACCGAAATTCATAAGGAAATCTTTCACTTGTTTTCTTCTGTCATATTTCAGTTCAGTCCGACAGAAATGTCATGCATTGTTTATTGATGCAACAATTAACTCTGAGACACAGATGTTAAGAAACCTGTATCAGCAGTTTCTACTGGCTGTTTTTAAGCTTCATGCATACATACAGAAACTTCATTATAAACAGAGAGCTGAGAGTAATACTAAGTATTTCTTAGGTAAGATTAGTTTTATAAACTGTAAACAGAACTATATAAAGACATTTACCATGCTTACTAGTAGTTGTAATACGTACAATGGTATCATGTAACGGTTAGTTGTATAAAGACAATTGCACCAGTTTTAAAATTCCTCCCCTGAAATGTCTTGCACTTAAGTTAATAGTTCCTTGAAATCCCTACACACCACATGTTAGAAATGATTTAAACAGAACCTTGTTCCCTTTAAAATTCTGAGTATTGACTTGCTTTTCCCAAAATTTTAAGTTTTTTACAATCCCTTTCCTTTGATGTTTAATTTCTAAATGAGGGAAAAGTCTGGAAAATCTAACTTGTTTCAAGGTCAGTTTATTGTTTGTGAAAGTTTTAATTGATAGGGATTATCCTGAGAATTCAGGCAATTAGGACTACAGTTTAAATGGGGAAAAACATATGCACTTACTACTGTTTTGTTTAGTTTAGATTAAGCAGATTTACATGACATTGTGGGTTTTAATGTATACATAGTGTGACAGCTCATAAATTATGGTTGCTTGTAGACAATGGATGTGCTGTGTTCGTATGCAACAGTTTTAAGTATCTAGGACCTTGAAATTTTATAAAGAGGCATAAATCATTAGCAGTAAATGGGCTCTTCAAATAACTTTTGTAAAAGGTCAGTTTGTGATGGTTTTTGGCCAAAAGATGATAACTTCATGACTTTGTAAGCTTTTATCTTTAGACTGTGGAACTTGTCCAAGTGTCCGTAAATCTTAGTGGTCACAGTGTCCTGTTGTCCTCTATACTCATAGATATCAACAGTTCAACAAAAAAGTATTTAGTCATAGTTTTGTAAGAAATGTTAAAACCAGTTTTGATAGATAGTAGTAAACACATACAAGATTTATTGCTTTTATCAACAGGTAGATGTATTTGATGGTGCTGAACATTATCTTTTCTTATGTAATTATAGGTGTCATTTGGAAAATGATATATGTAGTGGACAGCATTGTAAAGAAACATGTGGTAAATTTTAGATTTGTTTTGTTTTAATTGTTCACATTGAATTTGTGGGGATTGTCTACTACATGTTATTTCTGTACATGTAAATTTACTAAATATGTTGAAGATCTTTTTGGTAACGGTCTGTCTGTTAGCCTGAGTGCTCAAATGTTCAAATCCATCATGTATTTTAGATATATTTCAGAATCAAAAATTTAACCTTTGACACACATAACAGAGCTAATGAAAAAATTGAATTAAATTGTAATTTACAGTAACTTGTTTATTACAATAAATTACTTTCTAGATAATGTTTCCAAAGAAACAAAGTGACTTTTATGTAATATCTATTTTAACATGCGATTTCCTTCTTATTTTAAAGAAAGGGAATGGAAGCTGTGACAAACACATCTCAAATATGGTCAGTTGGTATGTGTGTTATTATGAAACATTTGATTAACTACTTTATAAACTGGTGAGTCAATACTCCGAGACATAATGCATGTTCCATCATTCACGTCCTTCTGTTGTTTGCTTGAATGTTTTCCTGTAAAAGTGCTTATTTCACCAAAAGTTGATTTAGTGTTACATTAATAGGACATATCTTAAATGTACTGATTTAATGTCTTATGTCCAAGGCATTATTAATTGTATCTTCACAAAATGTTTCTTGGGAATAATTAAAAAGTGACTGATGTCATGGTGTATCTTGAATGACTTGATGTTAAGAAAACATACATCATGAGCATGCAAGTTCTCAATGTAAAATGTTGTCATTTGAAACATCCGTACAGTACAGTCATGTACTTCTATAAGTATTGGAAGTTTTTAACAAGTCACCAACATCTACACAACTGTAGTGGCCACATTTAAATGATAGTTACTGATTGAGTGATGAATACTTAAGTACAGATGTCTTTCTTTGTTTAGGTTATGTTTGAAGGCAAGCTATGTGAAGCTTAGCAGACACCAAGCTCAATATAAACACCTGCTCAAAGACTTGAGGAAACATTTAAAACATAGGCGAGAACATTTGGTAAGATTTTTCTAACTTGCCCAACTACTTCAATAATAAAAGAAACACTTGAAACATTAGCAGCGACATTTGGTAAGTTATGTTTCAGTTGCCCTGGATACCATAAATAAGATACCACTTCCTTCAATTTGTTTGCATTTTGCTTCCAGACAACCGTTTCCCTTGGTCATTAAACGTGTCTGTATGTTCACATTTTGTGCTATGTTATTATACCCCCCGCACAACAAAGTTGTAAGGGGGGTATACTGGAATCAGCTTGTCCGTCCGGCCGTCCGGCTGTCGGGCCGTCCGGCCGTCCGGCTGTCCGTCGGTTTTTTCTTGTCCGCCCAATAACTTAAGATTCCTTTGACCCACACTCTCCAAATTTGGCATGGAGGTTAGTCATGATTAGTAGATGACCCCTATTGATTTTGAGGTCACCAGGTCAAAGGTCAAGGTCACAGGGGCCTTGACTATAAAAAGCTTGTCTGCCCAATAACTTTAGATTCCTTTGACCCACAGCCTTCATATTAGGCATGGAGGTTAGTCATGATAAGTAGATGACCCCTTTTGATTTTGAGATCACTGGGTCAAAGGTCAAGGTCACAGGGACTTTGACTTCAAAAAGTTTGTCCGCCCAATAACTTAAGAAACCTTTGAGCCACAGTCTTCATATTTGACATGGAGGTTAGTCATGATTAGTAGATGACCCCTATTGATTTTGAGGTCACCGGGTCAAAGGTCAAGGTCACAGGGGCCTGGACTTCAAAAGCTTGTCCGCCCAATAACTTAAGATTCCTTTGACCCAAAGTCTTCATATTTGGCATGGAGGTTAGTCATGATTAGTAGATGACCCCTATTGATTTTGAGGTCACCGGGTCAAAGGTCAAGGTCACAGGGGCCTTGACTTCAAAAAGCTTGTCCGCCCAATAACTTAAGATTCCTTTGACCCACAGTCTTCATATTTGGCATGGAGGTTAGTCATGATTAGTAGATGACCCCTTTTGATTTTGAGGTCACTGGGTCAAAGGTCAAGGTCACAGGGACTTTGACTTCAAAAAGTTTGTCCGCCCAATAACTTAAACCTTTGACCCACAGTCTTCATATTTGGCATGGAGGTTAGTCATGATTAGTAGATGACCCCTATTGATTTTGAGGTCACCAGGTCAAAGGTCAAGGTCACAGGGGCCTGGACTTCAAAAAGCTTGTCCGCCCAATAACTTAAGATTCCTTTGACCCACAGTCTTCATATTTGGCATGACCCCTATTGCTTTTTAGGTGACTGTGTCAAAGGTCACAGGGTCTTTTAATACAATAAGCTTGTTTATTTTTTGTTTTTAGATTGTTTTAAGCAAAAAAAAATAAAATTTGGGGTCAAGGTCACTAGGTCAAGGTCAAGCTCACTGTTACTAAAAGTATTTTAAAAAAATTTGTAAATTAATTGTAGCAAACAAAAATTGGGGGTCAAGGTCACAAGGGTCAAGGTCCACCTTACACATTTTGCATGCTATTAAAACAATACATTTACACAAGTTATTGTATAATTACTCAACTCTATGTCCTTGTGGCCATTCCTTTCTTATGGTTGCCATACTTCTGTGACAAAGCTGTATTGTGGGGGTATAATTCGTCACTCTTGTGACAGTTCTTGTTTTGATTGTTCAGCATACACTTAGCATCTTGCAATTTAAAGTTGAATGGTTAGGACAACATAAAAACAATGCCATGCAAAGAAAAAAAATCATTAAAAGTCATTGTAAAACAAAAAGTAGTGGTAGGGTGTGCTCTGTTTTTGCTTTAGCATTGAAGAAATTGTGCAGAAAAAAGCTTTAACCTAATATAATTACAAATAATCTTAAATTCCTTACATTTATTCAGAACAATAGTCTATTTAATGAAGCAAAAGAGTCACTTATCAAAGCTCTGTAATGTTATGTATGATTTTTTTTTATTTCAGACACCAGAGGAAGAGGCTGTACTAAGAATCATCGTGGAGCCTAACATGCCGGAAGCTTTCCAGTCTTTCTTGGCCTGAAGGCGTTTATTACTGTTTGATATCCTTGTAGGACTTTACACATCCCGGTTTTGGCGGATATTTCTGTTGTATGAGTAACTGAATAGTATATATGCATAAGCATTTGATTCCTTTTCAATGTGATAGGTGTATTTAATGATAGCAATGGTTCTAAGAGATTTGTATTGAGTGCATTAGAAATATTAATTAAAAAATAGTGTATTTAGTTACAAATGTACATTATAGGTTTTGCGGAGCAACTTGCTGCACACCTGACTTGCAACATTAGTGAGTGTGCCTATTGTTTTGGACTGGTAGCTATATCTATAGTGTGTTTGTGAAAGACTTCTTTTGTGTAAAGAATTTAATACATGTAGTTTGATTGCAAGAGAGGTTGAAATACAACAGTTAACTAACTAACAAGGTTATCTTGCTTGTATGCTAGTTTAGGCATAATCTATTGTGTTTCTATATCGCTGAAGTTTTAATGGGTGGTAATACTGCAAATGGCACTGGCTACTGATTGTAGTATTGTTGTTACTTTGCCCTGGATGATACACGTTTGCTTCCTTCAATACATTTTATGTTACGCTGCTGTCGTTTAGTTGAATAAAAAAACTTCAGCAGTAAAAGAACGCAGAATTCCGAAAAAGTGTCCAGTTTTGTAATACGCCAGGCTATCGGCCAAACGTGAAAAGAGTGGTTGCTAACTAAAGAGATATAAGAAATTTTCATTGTGGATTCTCTGAACATAGATATGTATCCCGCCTAGTGGTTGGGAGACATTAATATGGTGATGCCTGTAGTTCACAAAAAAAAACACTAACACCAGCAGGCGGATTAAACACTTAATTTTACATAAGTGATCATTGCCAAGCCTAGTTGTGCATATCGTCATTATGATTCGGTTCAGTGATTTCAGAGGAGATATTGCCATTGATATGGAGGGTATACTGGATTCAGCTTGTCTGTCCATCTGTCCGTCCGTCCATCCGTGCGTCTGTAGACGGAATCTTGTGGACACTAGATCTCCAATACCCCTGGTCAGAATTCAATAATACTTCACACAAGTGATAAGTAAAATACCTAGTTGTGCATGGTCCATGTTTCAGGTATCTAGGTCAAAGGTCAAGGTCACAGGGGCTCGGGATAGTAAAATCTTGTGGACGCTAAAACTCCAAAACCCCTAATCAGAATTTGATGATACCTCCCACAAGTGATAAGTACAATGCCTAGTTGTGCATGGTCCAGGTTTTGGGTCTCTAGGTTAAAAGTCAAGGTCACAGGGGCTCGAGATGGTAAAATCTTGTGGACGCTAAATTTCCAAAACCCTTGGTCAGAATTTGATGATACTTCACACAAGTGATAAGTACAATGTCTTGTTGCGCATGGTCTAGGTTTCAGGTGTCTAGGTCAAAGGTCAAGGTCACAGGGACTCGAGATGGTAAAATCCTGTGGACGCTAAATCTCCAAAACCCCGAATCAGAATTTAATCTCCAAAACCCCTAATCAGAATTTAATGATACTTCACACAAGTGATAAGTACAATGCCTAGTTGTGCATGGTCCAGGTTTCGGGTCTCTAGGTCAAAGATCAAGGTCACGGGCTCGAGATGGTAAAGTCTTGTGGACGCTAAATCTCCAAAACCCTTGGTCAGAATTTAATGACACTTCATAGAAGTGATAAGCACCATGCCTAGTTGTGCATGGTCCATGTTTCGGGTCACTAGATCAAAGGTCACAGGGGCTTGAGATAATAAAATCTTATGTGCTTTTAATCTCCAAACCCGCTGGTCAAAATTTAATTATACTTCACAGAAGCCTGAAGTTGTGCAGGTTCAATTGTCAAAGCATCAAATATTACATAAATTTTAAATACTGTGTCAGTGGGAAGTTGGGGGGGGGGGGGGGTATTCATCACCTTCAGTGATAGTTCTAGTTAAATACAAGCTCCTGGGACTTTAATTTCTAAGTACAAGCTCGAGGTTTTGTCCAGCTTCAGGAGATCACTGAGATCATGTTGTGCTTTTTTTAAAAGAGAACTATGTTTATATCATGTTTTATGTTCCACTGTGAAAATTTTCTTTAACCTTGCCATTTTAGGGAAACTTCTTTTGTTTGTCTTCTACAGATGTCAGCAGACCCATTTGCTCTAAGTTGTGGCGTTAACGTGGAAAGTCGGTACCCCAACTTGTGTGTCAACAGATTATTCTACCCAGCGTGGGAAATGTTACTCGCAAGGTACAGAGTTTAAATCCCAAGTTAACATCGTTCCAGGGTAACTAGCCATTTCTATGCTAGGTTAAGCGTATTACTTACATGTACATTGTACATGCATGCAGGTTTTGTGTTTGTAGTCTGTCTACATTGTGTATGTTTTGTATTTGGCAAAAACATGGTCTTTATACAGTGAATATTGCAGCTGCAGTGTTCGGATATTAAGGTAAAATTGCTTCTGTTCATAATGTAGCACAACTCTTTACTAAAGCATGTATGCTGAGATATTACGATGTGTCAAAATTGTCTAAAAAAGTAACATTGTTATTAAACATGTCTTAAGTGTTGCTCATGTTTCACTCTCTTATATTAAATTGCATTCACAGTTGCCTGTTTTTCATTTAGAATATATACATATCATTGTGTAAAAATCTATTATGTTGCAGATAATGGATTATTACACTGTATTATATATAGAACTGTTTTTTTCAGGGCAGGTGAGACTGCAATGATGTTCCTGCTAGAACATACATCACTGTATTATCAAGTTACGCCTACATGTATGGTTCAAATTTCAGGTATGGTATTTACTCCTATTAGCTTTTGAAATTATTTTTTGTCCAATCGCAGCGCAGAATTCGCTGCCCTTTAACTTGAGTAAATTAATAATCATATACCGTGTCCGTAAAAAGGGGAACAATGCTGATTTACAAAAAAATAATTTCAGACACTAAGTAGGTTTATGCTCATTTAGATAAATTTACTTCAACAAATTGGGTGCATGGCATGCACCGTGCCTGACCAACTTATTTTCGTAAATGAATCAGAATGAACATTAACCTATACTTAATACATGGATCAAATTTACTAAATCTAATTTTACAAAACTTACTAAGAACAGTCCAGTTTAGTGAAACCTCTTGTTGTTGTTGTTTCAAAGCTGTTACATTGTCTCTTGAAGGTGCACCAATTAACAACTCTGTAGAAACTGTGGCACTAAAGGTTAAGAGAACAACTCCACTTAAGCAGCAAGTTCAAAATGAGATTGAAGTAACAGCTGAGGATAGAAAGAATGCTGATGAAGAATATGGAATAGAAAAGTTACAAGAAGATACTTCTGCTAACCTTAAAGAAATTAATTCAAGAAAAGTTGGTGAGTGTAGTATGGCTTGTTCAGGGACGTCAGAAGTGAAACGTAATTCTGACAGTGGTAGCAAGACAAATGAACTGATATTTGAGGACATAAAAGGTGTGGAGCAGGTTGATTTATGTGGAAAAAGAAGTAAAAAGTGTAACAAACACAAGAGAAAGAATGATTGCACTGTGTTAAAAAGGATTGTCAAAGGAAAGAAGAAAAGGAAATATGAACAGATACATGAAAACAGATTTTTAGATCTGAAAAAAAGAAGTGAAATATACGCCAGTCGGGGAAAACTTTTTGTTGACCAGACATTAGGGGAGCTAGATAATGAGACACTGGAGGATATACAAAGCGGTGTTAGTGCAAAAGGAGTTGCTGGTGAGTTGAAAGAAGTTCACATGTTAAAGAGGAAGATTGATGACACTGATTTGGAGAATGGCGATGAAATGGAAGACTTTGATCATGAATTTGAAACTAAAAGACGACGTTTGCAATCTCGGAGTGATCGTTGCACTGAAGACGCTACAAATGTTTTGAATGAAGAAAAAATTATGATAAAGATGTGGTTGAAACAGGCAAGGTGACGTCTTATTTTGGTGACAAGAAGAGTAAATATTGTATAACAGATGGTACAGCCGTTTCTAAAACTCCAAAGAAAAGGAGAAAGTGTAAGAGGAAACATTCAAAAGTTTCCGAAGTTAAGGACAAATGCAGACCATTTTGCCCTTTTGAGTAAGTTGAGCAGATTTAAAGCCCACATTTTGAATGGGCTTAGATTGAAAATTTGCATGATTTACTGATATTTTAATGATAGAACTACTGTTACCAAATTTATATTCACGAAAACAAATTTTCACGTTTTGCCAAGGTTCGGCATACGGTATTTGTGTATATATATTTTTCTTGTTAGCTCACCTGAGCTGGCTCAGGGTGAGCTATTAGGATCGATGAATGTCCGTCGTCCGTCGGACGTCGTCCGTCGTCCGTCCACATTTAGTTTGTTAACGCTCTAGTGGTCACATCTTTTCCTCAATTGTCACGAAACTTGGTCAGGATGTTTGTCCCAGTAATTACTCGGACGAGTTCGAATATGGGTCATCTGGGGTCAAAAACTAGGTCACAGAGCCCAAAAATAGAAAAATCTTGTTAAGGCTCTAGAGGCTACTGTTTCAGTCCAAATATCCTGGCAATTTGTCAGAAAGGTTGTTTCTATGATTTCTAGCTCAAGTTTTAATATGGGTCACCTGGGGTCAAAAACTAGGTCACACAGCCCAAATATGGAAAAACCTGGTTAACACTCTAGAGGTAACATTTTTAGCCCAAATATCCTGGAAATTTGTCAGAAAGGTTGTTAAGTTGATTTCTAGCCCAAGTTCGAATATGGGTCATCTAGGGTCAAAAACTAGGTCACAGCCCAAATATGGAAAAACCTTGTTAACACTCTAGATGTTACATTTTCAGCCCAGATATCCTTGAAATTTGTCAGAAAGTGCAGATCATGATCAGACAGCAAAATAATGAAAGTGCAGATCATGATCAGACAGCTAAATTATGAAAGTGCAGATCATGATCAGACAGCTAAATAATGCATAGCAAACAGTGCAGATCATGATCAGACAGCAAAAAATAAAAAGCTGACAGTGCAGATCATGACCAGCCAACATACAATGAACAGCTTACAGTGCAGATCATGATCAGACAGCAAAAAAATGAATAGCCAACAGTGCAGATCATGATCAGACAGCAAAATAATGAGGCCTAGAGCTTAGATATTCAGCATGTGGCAATAATTGACTCTCTACCAAGATTGTTCAAATCTGACCTCAGGGTCAAAATTAACCCTGCCTGGGGGGGGGGGTCTTTTGATTTTACATAGGCTTATTAAGAGGATATCATGAGCCAAAGGTAAAAATTGATCCTTTCTGCTATTAATAACCAATGGTAGACAGGTGAGCGATACAGGGCCATCATGGCCCTCTTGTTTTCTTGATATATCCTAAAGAAATTTTCGCAGAATCATTTAGACAAGAGTTTGTTAAAAAGGATGTGTCTTGTAGGAAATTTTGTTTTGCAATAATTTTGAATAAAATAAGTGTGGAATAAAATACCATGTAAATGATGTAGTACCACTTCAAATTTAAAGGTCCAATACTAACGAAAGCGAAAATTCAAATATACTTAAAAAAGCATAGAAATAAGTTATTTTTAATAAAAAATGAAAGTTGGTATGTAGAAATTCTAAATAAACTCCAGTACATGTACAATTATTTTTCTATACATTATGAACAAAGTTAAAAAGACCTGGGTAGTCATTTTGTCAAATCACTGAGATTTCAACATAATACACATACTTTTCTTCGTGTTCCAAACACTTTCTGTAAATGTTAACCTGCAAATCTTCATTATTTAGTGTCTTGCATAAGGTAATGTAATTGCCATTGAAATAACTGTCACTTGATTTTCGCTTAGTAGTGGACCTTTAAAAAGCAATGTTAGGAAATTTTTGTTAGTACAAATAATGGTCATGTTTGCCCAAAAGACAATAAAAGATGTCTGTCTTGGTAATATAAAAGCAACAAGTAATGTTGCATCCGAGGTGCTAAGAGTGAGTTAAAGTGATCGTGTTCTTTTAAAACTTGCCATACAATATAGAAGTTAATTCTATAGACCCTGTGCAAAAAGGGAAAACAAACATGTGCTGTAAATTTACGATACTATACATTAAAGGTATATAATTGGAATTTGGCCATGTAACATATTTGTTTGAAACTTTATCATCTGATCATTTACACTCATTTATGTTCGCTAAGCGCTTAATTCAAGTACGATTTTCACTGGAGGTATTTTTAAAATTGATTTCCCTTTCCTGGTTGCCCAACCAAATTAGAGTTATTTTATCATAAGTAAAAATTTGATACACATACTTTGCCTACAGAAAGATATAAATATAAGACCTTTTATATTATATTTGTGAAATATTTGCATTAAATATTACATTTTTAGATGGAATTCATTAGAAGTTCAAGTTTGAAAAGATATTATTACCTCCCTTTACCTATCTTGGGTGCGCACCCAAGATAGATTGGAAATAAATCAATTCAGAAGCTACACGTAGGTTTAAATCTTGCATTTTGGATCAGAATGTTAAGATATTTGTATATCTATCCAATTCAAATGTAAAAGTAGAAATTATATTGAAATAAAAAAGAAATACTCAACATTTTAAATACTTTCATATTAAATAATAACAAAATTTTATAAAAGTTAATAAAATGTAAATTTCTGATAGGGATCGAACTCTATGTAATGGGTCTTTTTGTTCATTAGATAAATCTCTAACAGAATAAAAGTTATACAAAAAAAATTGTCATAAAATGTTGCTTAAAAGTAATTGACCACCTTTAACAGAGAAGAGGAGTTCATTATCTTCCTCAGTGATTAAGTGCTCTATTAATAGACTGATGGTCATGGATTCAAGCCCTGCTACTGACCATGTCTCTGTATTTGATCAACTTGGTAGTGTTTTATGAAGGATAGGGATCTAGTACTGGGGTCATCCTATGAACAATGGTTAGGTAAAGTACCCACCTGTAAAAATTACCAAAATACTTTTGAAACTGGCGTTAAACTCTTACAACAACACTCTAGCTTATATTTGATTGGCCTGTAGAAATGGCGGAAATATGGTTGGAACTAGCGTTAAACTTGTACAACATACAAAGAGTTCATTAGTTGGGGCATAAATTTACCTACTATTTTTGTAGCCGATTTTTCTTCCTGAAAATTAGTTAAATTTTTCCCAAATGCTTGTTAAACACCCCATCCACCTCAAAAGTAGAAATTTTATCAACCTTTTTATCAAATTTATCATTTTTACAATGATGTTTGTCAATTTCAATGATTTCTAATGACATTTTTCATACAATTATTGTTTTATTTCAATGAATTCTAGAATATTTTGCCCATTTTCACCAACAAAAAACCTTGCAAATCACCTAAGATTTTCATCCCCAATATGGCTGAGAATGTCATGTTAGTTACAATGTATTGTGTGAATCCATTACATATTCTCATTGATTAAAATTGCGCCCGCCTACCAATGATGCTCATTTCAATTTCATACCAAGGATAGTAATCTAGTACTTGTAATCCATGAGGGCTGTTTGATAAATTATCCATTAATAACTGAAATACTGTAGGAACAGATGTGTGAAACCACATGAAAATAAACATGATTTCACCTTGTATTTAACCTTGAATTCAATGCTAGGGTTATCCACAACTTGCCAGAAGTGTCACATTTGATAGCATGTTTCGATCATCTTATTGTGAGGTTAGTTTGTTTATTCTGTAATCTGAAGTATGCGCGGATGGACTTCACAGTTATTTGGCACTAATATATCTGTTTGTTACGTTCAGTATTGCGTATATTTCACATGTACATCAAGACTTGTTGGGCGCGGTGTGACATTTAAAGATGTTTGAAACAGTTGTCATATATACGTTTGTACATTGTGTAGTTTCATTCATGTGCCAGACCGTTGTCACCATAATAAGTATTCTTGAAATTTTATCTTGTAGATTCCAGCTTGCAATACCTAAAAACGGCATACTGTTTTCAAGGAACCCTAGAGAGAGATTCACACAATCGGGTACAAAATGACAGTTTTGAATATTCCTTTTAGATTTGATTGGAGTAAAATTTAGGCTTGTAACTATCACTATCTTTTAATACTTGCTCTTTTTTAGACTTTGTCATAGCGTGTGCAAATAAGAAAGGCAGGTAAACTGTTCTTCATTTGAGAATGGTTTTGTTAAAAGCATATAAACTTTCAGGTTAGAAGCCATGATTTGAACCTGTACTATATGGCAACATCACTGAGCATAGGTTTCACACCCAGAGAGCCGGCCTTTTAATCTGTCTACTTGCTAACTGGTCAAAGCAGGTTCTTCCTTGCCATTTGCCATGCTGACATATGCACCAAAGTCTGCAGAGTGGTGAAAGAAAATGAAACTTACAGATATTTAACATAAATTATTTAACCTAAAATTTGATCTTGAAAATGGCAACATATTTTTCAAAACCTTTGTTGCTCAAAGTACGCTCTGAAAGACACAACTGTATTTGTTGTTGTGTACTTTTCATACCCTTGAGAGGCCATACAATCATGTACGTATTAGACCAGAAGGATAATTAATGTACCTTTTCTTTCAGTATTACTATCAAGGCTTGGCACAACTTCAGAAGATATCTTGCTGCTGTACAAGGAGATATTCTGTGAAACTAACGTCTTATCTGACACTGAATCTGTCAGAGTTACCTCCCCTGATCTGTACAGTATACAGAGAGCCTTAGGTATTTCTGTGGACACAGGGATGACAGAGAACTTGGAAGGAGATAGTTTACAAAACCATAACAGTGCTGATCTGAATCCACATCCAAATTTCTGGAATGAGTCGAGTGGTAAGAAAGCATTGTTACCGGATTCATCTGGTACATGTGCACTGATAGAAACTTCAAAATGTGGTGTAAGTAAACTCTGTAGTAATTTAAGCACTGACGCATTCTCTGACACTAATGGTAAAGACAGTAAGGATTCAGTAGAAATGGGAATGTGTGAGGTTTGTGAGAAAGGCAATGGAGAAGCTGTAGTAACCAAACTCAAGGGAGACAATTCAAAATCATTGGAGTCAGTTGGTGTCCAGGATTGTGGGTCTGGAAGAATTTCATGTGAAACATGTAACAGTAGATGCGGAAAGGAAGCACTTTTAGTGAAACGGAATCATGAAATAATTGTAAGCAGGAAGAACAAAGAGTCAAACAGATTTGTAAAGAATTCTCCCACACTTGATATTGTATTAATTTATCGAGGCAGGGAAGGGGTAGAAGAGGACATTAAGTTTAGAAACTACAACAGTAGCAGTACAGGCTGCTTACATGCCTCACCTGAAACAACTGAGATACAGATGTGTTCATCTGTAAATCCCTGCTCTGTAAGTATTGGATTTAGTTTAGTTTATACTAATTTATTTTAGCTTAATTGTGATGAAAGCTTGAAGCTTGTTGAGTCATTCTAGAGTTCGCTTCATGGACAAACCAGTACTGGTGTCATAGGAGAAGGAACGGTCCTGACCCCTATGGGGCTCGAACCTGCACCCTCATGCAGACACCTTAACCTCTTCACCAGTTAAGTATCAGATTTAGTTACATAATGAGCCTTGTACCTGGCCTTTTGTTTTGTTTCAATCCGTCCAAACACGTATAGAGACCATATTAGTATTACAGTACTGTTGGTAATCAGGGTGATTGGACAACAGGTCATAATTATGTTGCATGAATGCACTTCATTACTTTGCAACACTGCTCATGTTTGAACGTACATGCAGTAGTTTGGATGAAGTATTATTATGCTAGTCTATGTGCAGTGAAGCAATCTTTCGAATTCAGTTAGACAGTTTGAAAAAAAAACAAAGTGATCTATGGCTTTTAATAATAACTGTCACTGCTCAAAACAATTTCATGAAAGCATGACAATTTAGATACATGTATTTCTGATTGTGGTTCTTTATTATAAATTTTACATTGAATAAAAAATGTTCTTTACAAGGTTATGCAAGAAACAAGTGCTAGCAAAATAGGTCTGCATGTAGGTACCAGTCAAAATCCAGCTCAAGGAGAATTTGGTAGACAAAATTCAGATCATTTGTCTCCTAGTCCATGTTCAGCCCAACATGTGTGTGCTGGTCAACAGTCAAGGCAAAGTTTGTGTGCCAGCCAGCATTCAGCCCAAGATATGTGTACCAGTCAACACTCGGCCCAAGATATGTGTACCAGTCAACATTCCATGCAGTCTGTTAGCAAGCAGACCGTAGACATTCCAGTATTCACAGGCATTGTACCGTTACTCCAGCAACTGATTGAGAAACATAGGTGAGTTACTAACTAAATATTTGTTACAAGTATAAGAATAAAAATTGATGGCCTCCAGTGACAGGCTTCTATATCGTCTCGGAAACACGTCTATATTTCGTGAGTGATACAATTTCAAGAGTCCTGTTCAGTACTAATTAAGAAGGGAGATGATTGTGCAGGATGATGTTTGCAATTGTTTTATTCTGTAACAGGAGATGTCCATTCAAGGCACTGCTGAAACACCACTGTCCTGCTCTGTGCAAGAAAACTGCATCTGGTATCTGCTGTAAGAAAACAAGAGGTATGTAACAAACAATTTTACTCTTTCCCTGTTGGTGGCAAGTGTTATTAGCTTTTCTGTTGTGAGCTTTTCTGATGGATGATTGTCTGTCATCCGTTGTCCGTCGTCTGTCATCCGTCAACATTTTGATTCAAATTACATCTCCTCTGAAACCACTAGGCCAATGTTGATGAAACTATGCGGGAAAGTTCCTTGCATGAAGCTCTACCAAAACTGTTCAAAGAATTCCATTCCATGCAGAACTCTGGTTGCTATGGCAACAAATAGGAAAATCTTTAAAAATCTTCTTTTCTGAAACCACAAGGCCTAGAGCTTAGATATTTGGCATGTAGCATTGTCTAGTGGACCTCTACAAAGATTGTTCAAATTATGACCCCCCGGGTCAAAATTGACCGCGTGCTGGTGGTCACTTAGTTTTGCAAAGGCTTATATAGGAAAAACTTTAAAAACCTTTTTCTCTGAAACCGCAAGGCCTAGAGCTTAGATTTTTAGCATGTAGCATTGTGTAGTAAACCTCTACCAAGATTGTTCAAATTATGCCCCTGGGATCAAAATTGACCTTGTGCGGGGGGTCACTTAGTTTTACATAGGCTTATATAGGAAAAATCTTCTTCTCTGAAACCGCAAGGCCTAGAGCTTAGATATTTGGCATGTAGCATTGCCTAGTAGACCTCTTTAAAGTTTGTTCAAATTATGCCCCTTGGGTCAAAATTGACCTTTTCCGGGGGGGGTCACTTGTTTTACAAAGACATATATAGAAAAACCTATTTGGTATATAGCATTGTCTAGTGATCTTCCACCAGGCAAGTGGACTTGTACCAATGTGAGCGATATAGGGCCATCTTGTTGCCTTTGCAGCCAGTGCAGATCATGATCAGCCTGCACATTGGTGCAGTTGGATCATGGTCTGCACTGTAAGCTAATTAATCTGTAAATTTGCAATCAGCACCTCTTAGGACAAGTAATGGTTGGGTCCAAATTGAAAGATATACGAGTTCATTGTAGAAATTTATATCAGTAGGGGTTAACATACAATGGTAATCACATGTATATGATGAGGTTTTTTGTGAACTTTGATGATAGCAAGCATGGAAAACCTTATCACAGAAGAGTTCTCGGAATCCTATCTAATCAGTCTTAATGCAGGGTTAACTGTAGTTTGCAGGATTCAAAATACAATGTACAATGTAATTTATTATAAATCTATAGATAGGGTATTGTCTGTAGTTATTATTGTAAATGCTGATTGCACAAAAGATAATCAAAATACTGATTAAGTTCCAAATGGGGCTTATCAGAATTTTATGTGGATGTTGAAGTTCTGAAGGAAGGTAATCAGCATCTTACGTGGATGTTGAAGTTCTGAAGGAAGGTAATCAGCATTTTATGTGGATGTTAGTTTCCAAAGGGAGGTAACCAGTATGTTATGCTTTATAATATGGTGTATATTTTTGTCTGCTTACAGGTAAAAAGAGATGCAGAGGTCTGACTGTATCGCAGCTGCTGAGTAACCATCATCATCACAGACAGGTGGGTACAGTTGAACCTGTGTTAGTGATCACCACAATTTAGCAGTCACCCGCCTATTGCAGGCACTACTGATGTATCCCAACTGGCCATTCTTAGTTTATCAGCACCTGTGATGGACAGTCCCTACTTCAAATGGTCACTTTTGATATGTCACTAGAGTTTATTAAGTTTAAACACTTTGTCTTTCACAGGTTTAATGTCTTTTATAGATTCCAACTGCACGTTGTCACGTTGCTTTATAATGTAAAAAAATATAGTTTCCTTGAAAAGGGACTGGCTTCAAAGCATCCAATGTATAAATCAGCTAGAGAACATGTTAAAAAAAGGTAAAGGTAAAGTGTGTGTTTATTATATTGTCACCCCTATTTAAAGGGCCAGTCATTTCTGACTTATGAGACACCTTCTTTTTGAGCACATGTACCTCCCGAATCCTATCCTTTTTAATGCCAGGCACCAGGAAGGTAGGCATACGGTAAACATTATTTAACTAGCTGGCGGCACACCAACCGGCCATATCAGAACGGACCCCTGCTGGGATTCGAACCTTCGACCTCCCGCTCCTAAGGCGGATGCCTAAACCCCTAGATCAAGGGAGACGTAATTAAATGTGAGAATAATTTGTGATGTTCAGCAGCTCTTGGATCTTTGACATGTATATATTGCAGGTGTATTTATTCCTGAGGGCTTGCATTGTGAGAGTTCTTCCAGTACAATTGTTGGGTACACGTCATAACCTCAATATTCTACTGAAAAGTAAGATTTATAGTCTAAGAATAATATCCTGCAAATAAAAGTTTAAAGCTCCATGACCACTTGGATGTTTTGCTTGGACAGAATAATGAATTTGCTGGCTGAATAATGATAAAATCATTCATAACCATAATCACTGAGCTATAGAGCATTCTTCCCACAGGTTGGAAATGACTGCCTGACATCCAGTCAAGCAAATGAAAACAAGACTTTGCAAGACTAAAGACATAAATCTACAAGACTGAAATCCTTATTCAACATACCTGTATTGAACTTCTTGAGAATATATTGTCTAGTCGGGCACCTTCAAAATATCTGCCGGTCCAAGTCAAATTTTGCCAGATAAGTCCGGTGGTCAGGCAAACTTCAGGAAGACTGCAGAGGCCCTATTGTAGGAGTCAATTTGAATACTGGTCTTGGTCACTTTAACTCTGGTTAATATGAAGTAATTGTTTATTGACAGATGTATCGAAGTTTATATCACTAGGAAAATATGACAGACTCACCTTGGGTCAGGTGATGTATGGTCTGAAGGTAAGAACATTTTAACATTTTGGAGATCCATGTAGTTCTGTTTATTTTGTCATTGACGTATATGTACATGTATGTTTTAATGGACAGAGGTTAGTTTATACTAATTTATTTACTCTCGATTGCGAAACGAGTTCTTACAACTTGTATTAATTGCTCTCGAGACTCTTTCCAGATGGAATCAAACTTGAGGAGAGAGAGGCAATGTGGAATTAATTGTGTCTTGCCTAAGGACACTGCCGACATGGCGATGGTAGGGATCGAACCCGTGGCCCTTTGATCCTGAGGCAAACCCGCTACCACTGCGCCACGGCAGCTCCAGTTGGACAGAAGTTGATATGTGAATTTGGTTAAGGAATAAATTATGGCTTTACTTTAACTTGTTAGAAAATAACCCAAAGACATTAGTGTATTAAAGGCCAGTGATCACTTGTAATGTTGCAATTACGAGACTGTACTCTTAGCTCCTACACTACGGAGAAAGATGTCTTACTGGCAAAATTTACATTCATTTGTGCAAAAAAGTTGCTTAACATTGATTTAAAATCAAAATTACATGTTACAAATATTAATATATCGGGGAATTCATTATTTTCTCTAAACTCATGAATTTCATTTTGTGTAGAAAAAGGGTATGCCTGTTACAGTTTCTCATTAATTTGGATATTTAATTCAATGAGCAACCAGCTGTTAAAGTCTGTGAAAATTTGTGCTGGAGGAAAAATGAAAGATCCTATAAAGACTTGCTTTATTTTTCAGACTTTGGAAGTTGAATGGTTAAACGGTACAAGTGCCAACAGTGTCAAGCTGCACCTGCTGGCCAGGTTGGTGTTCTGGTTGTTTGGCTACATCCTGGTTATACTGAAGACTTACTTCTACATCACTGACACTGGTTTCCTCAGATACAAGCTGCTCTACTTCAGACAAGTTACCTGGAATAAATTACACTTGCTTGGAATTAAAGGTAAGCTAATATACATGTACCTGTATACATTGGCCTGATGGTTTGTCAATTAAATGTGAAACTATGTGAACATATCATAAAGTATTAGTTTAACCTGTGTTTGTAGTGACCTCAGATCAGCAGTCATCTGCCTTTAGCAGCAAATATTGATATATTCCAACCCAGGGATCAGGAAAACCGAAAATTTGCCGGTCTGGACCGATTTTCAACTTGCTGGACCGATTCACGTAACCAAAAGTTGCTTAAAAATCGGTCCGAGATTTTTTTTTAAAAAGCCATAAAATCGCTCAAATATGACAAAAGAATTGCTTGTGTAATTACACATATATATCATCTGTGTTATTAGCACCTATCTAATACCCCCAATAAACGTGTCATGTTAATAACCCGCGGCGGTCTTTACCTAATTGGTCCAACACACCAATTCTACAATACCTCGGGCGTCGCTAACACGTTATTGATTAAAGGATTTTATTAATGTGTTGGCAGCTCCGATTGACTTTATGCCGGACCGATTGTCTTTAGGCCGCTTTAGTTACCTACACTTTGAAATGCCTTCAATGCCTTTCGAATTATTGTTGAAATAGCACAACGCAACATATTTGCGATGTTCAAAAAATCAAATGACCGAAATGGCAAATCGGCTCATGGTAATCCGGAGAATAATAACGGGAACCCGAAAGAAACAAATAACTGGACTGGCAACCGGTAGTCAATGTTTCCGTGAGATTTACTAATCAATATTGAAAGAAGATAAACATTTTCGTTTTTGGAAACATTTTGGAATCAAAAGGAGGGAATGAAATACTTTTACCGTTCCATGATCATGCACAACAATGGAAAGCTGGTTGAGAAATATATAAATAACAAAAAAAAAATTATTTTTTTGTGATTTTTTATTTGGGGGTGGGGGGCGGGGGGTGGGGGGATGGGGGGGGGTGACGATGTACCCTCGGCTTGTCGGGACCGATTGAGATTTCAAAATTTCCTGATCCCTGTTCCAACCTGGCAATGCTTGTATTTAAATTTTGTGGAAAGCAGTATAAGAGATACTTTGGTATCCTTATGCCTTCTATTCTGTCTTTTGTACATGAATATATTTAAGGTATGTGAAAGCTTTCAGATATATGTGTACATGTACAACTATATTTTACTTGTAGCACAATTTGGACTTTTCATTCAGTTTCTGTTTGTCAAATTATGTTACTTAACGTGAGTCTTGTTTCATAGAGTCATAGGGATATTTGCATCATTCTGCTTATAGGTGGACTGTTGTTGTTGTTGGATGGATTTAATGTCTGCTTCAACCGAATTAATGTCTGCTTCAACCAAATTATAGCCATTATTATACCCCCGAAACAAAGTTTGGGTGGGGGGGGTGTATTTAGGAGTCACCTGGTGGTTGGTCGGTCTGTCAGGCGGTCTGTTGCATTTACTTTGTCCGGAGCATAACTTGAAAACTTCTAGTTAGAATTCAATACAACTTCATACAATTGTCAAGCACATTGAGAGGAAGTGCAGTGCACAAGAACCATAACTTCATTTTGACTCATTACAGAGTTATTGCCCTTTGTTACTTTTCCTTGTCCAGAGCATAACTTGAAAAGTACTGGTTGGAATTCAATACAA
>JAFMSR010001415.1:0-28246 GCA_022818135.1 Saxidomus purpurata | reverse complement strand
TCTGTTCATGCAAACAAGTACTTAACAAGTTTCAATTCAATTGTATGAAAATTGTAACTGAAGACAAACAAAACAAGAGCTGTCCCTCACAAGTGACAAATGCCCCCGAAACAGGTGTCTCACAGTCTGTGTCCTCTCCATGTGCTCAATGAATGTGCTGTGTTATTTTAAAATCCTTCCATGCATGACAGAGTTACCATATATACAGTATTCCATTACTTTTAAACACTAAGTGTGACCTTGACCTTTGAGCTAGGGACATGGTTCTTGAACGCGACACATCAGCTTAATGTGCTGAACATTTGTGCTAAGTTATTTTAAAATCCTTCAATGCATGACAAAGTTATAGTCCGGACACAAATGTATGCATATATACAGGATTCCATTACCTAAAAACTCTAAGTGTGACCTTGACCTTTGAGGCAGGGACTTGGGTCTTGCACGCGACACATCCGCTTGATGTGCTTAACATCTGTGCCAAGTTATTTTAAAATCCTTCAATGCATGACAAAGTTATAGTCCGGACACAAATGTATGCATATATACAGGATTCCATTACCTAAAAACTCTTAAGTGTGACCTTGACCTTTGAGGTAGAGACGTGGGTCTTGCACGCTACACATCGTCTTGATGTGCTAGACAGTTGTGCCAAGTTATTGTAAAATCCTTCAATGCATGA
The DNA here is from genome assembly GCA_022818135.1 of Saxidomus purpurata. Classification (NCBI taxonomy): domain Eukaryota; kingdom Metazoa; phylum Mollusca; class Bivalvia; order Venerida; family Veneridae; genus Saxidomus; species Saxidomus purpurata. The sequence goes on along the minus strand of JAFMSR010001415.1, from coordinate 27,567 downwards.
CAAAGTTATAGTCCGGACACGAATGTGTGCATATATAGATTTCATTACCTTCAAACTCTAAGTGTGACCTTGACCTTTGAGCTAGGGACATGGGTCTTGCAAGCGACAAATCGTCTTGATGTGCTAGACAGTTGTGCCAAGTTATTTTAAAATCCTTCAATGCATGACAAAGTTACAGTCCAGACACGAATGTGCGGGGACGGACAGACGGACTGTGCGATTTTAATATGCCACCCTTCAGGGGCATAATAAAAAATACCCATAAATGTTTTCCTAAGTGTTGCATAAAAAACAGATGTTCCCTTTTCGCGTGTAAATGTTTGAATAATGGTAGTTTAGCATGATAAAACTTTTGGTGATATATTTCAGTGAAGCATACTACACAAAGGGAGATAATTCAACAATGGTGTCCGCTAGAGTTATGATTTTTAGTCACTGCCCTTCTATTCATGTGTAAGAATCGAGTCAATTCTTCATATATTATTGGAGTTATGCTCCAGACAAGATTTTAAAATAATTGGGAATAATTAGAAAATGGGATAGCCAAAAATATGTTTTCTTATCACTGCACTTCATTTAAATGACCTCTATCATTGTGTGAAGTATGAACTCAATCCCTCCTTATGCTCTCTCTCCTAGCCTCTGGATAAAATTTGGTGAATCATGCCTTAAAGGAGACAACTCAGCTGTCAAGTGTCAAAAGATTTATCATTCTTGCACTGAGATATACTTCACATTGCCATCTATCATTGTTCCGAGCTTCATTCAGTGAAAGAGACATAAAAGGGACATAATTCAATCATAAGCTCAGATAAAGTTATGATTCTTGAAAATTGCACTTCCTTCTCTGTCATTTGCTAATGTCACCATATACCAAAATTCCCTAGAGTATCAAAGCAAAATGGCCACAAATCTTAACCAGATCTGTCAATATTTTAATTATTCTACCCTGAAACAGCTGTTTTGGCCAAAGTGGCAGCAGCTCTTCCAAAACTCACAGGAGGCCCTGCATTTATTTCTGTAATAGAAACTTACCAAATTCATCATCCTGATAACATTTAGAGAGTTTCTCCTCCTCATCTTCTTCCGCCAGAGCACTTCTCGCACGTATTCCCTGCCGTCGACTTTCTGCTCGAGAAAACAACTGCATTCCACTAAGGCCACCTCGACTCATTGATAGCATACCCTGTATTGCTTCCCTCATGCTTGGGGATGGAGCTCGTCTGAATGGTAGAATTTCTTTATTAAAACAGTGTTTAAGATTTATAACAATGTTAATTTTCTGTACCCATTCAATGAATGAATGGTAGTACATAAATGATATAAATATATCTAGAATACGTTTAATGATTATGCCAATTGTCCTTTGAGAAGTTTGAAGTATCTGGAAATAAACATTATTTTCTGAAACAGAAACTAGTAACCCTGGACTTCGATCAAGCAGTACGCTGCAATGTTTAAGTTATACCTAGCTGAAAGGACTTCTTTCAATGAAGAGGAGAATTCCCACGAAGACATAGTAACCAATAGTATGTTGTACATTACACTTTGGTCTATGGGCACATGTATGGACATGTACAGAGATTACACAGAGGGCATACAACTGTATACAGGGTAGTGTGTATAATAAACAAATATTGTAAAGCGTCATAATGTCTCAAACATGCAAGTCTATTGTCAATTATGAGGGTTTTTGAAAATTAATATAACTTCATAATGTCTAATGGTGAAACATATCACCAGTTCATATTGTGTAAGAGTGTCACATGTTAAAAACTTAACAGAAATTGAATTTCCCCAAATCAATCTTACATAAAGCCAAATTTTGGCCAAGAAAATAAAAAATATCACTAGATCAATGAACAATCCAAAATATGACAAACTCATTTAGCAGACACTGGCAGAGTTAATCCTGGATTAAAAATTGCTATTGAGGAAAACCAAATTTGTGATAAAGAACACCCTGAACATACAGACAAAAAACAGTGCTTTTCTTATCTTCAGTAAAAACACCTGTAAACAAGCATTGACAAGGGAAACCTGTTAACAAAAGCCAGTTTAGGAGTTATCTATTGGTGATCAATGCTAACAGGTTTTACCGTAAATCACATAGCCTAGAGGAACTCACCCAACATCTTCATCCACTGTGAATGCTGTTTCTGTACCATACCCACTTGCTTCCAATATGTCAGCTATACTTCCATTAAGTCCTCCTCTTATGGTGGGAATATTCCGCCGTAATTCTTGTTCTAGACTAGATTCTCCTCCGCTGGCACTAAGTGGCTCGACCTTTCCAATGGTGGACGGTGAGTTACTTAAGGCAGACTGATTTATTATGTCACTTAACGTTAAATCACTTTTCACTACAGAAGGTTCTGACTTTATTGTTCTTGCACTTGCGTTTGAACTGAGATCTGTTTTAATTGATAAAGGTTCTGATTTAGGTGGTAATAATGTTGATATTGGAGGCACAGTAATTGTTTGACGCGTAGGCACAGTAATTGTTTGACGCGTAGTCTGCGGACGATGAAATTGCATGTTCGGTGATTTTGGTGATTTTTGTGAAAAAGGTAATGGCTGACTGACTGGTTGATCATGTGACTTGGACTGGGTCTCCGCTGACGTGCCAGATGAGGTCTGAGGATGGTGGACTGGAATTTGAAACAGTATTTCACTGTATTATAATACAGAATTTAGTTGTGCAACAAAGTACTGTATAAATAGAAACAATTATCATATCAGAACACAACATAATATTTTTACAGTGCAGATTTGATTTTGAACATCTATGAAAAAAAATATGCTGGGCAAGACTTACAACAGAACACAAGGCACTACATAGAGTTCCTGGAGGGTTCTGTCCACTATACAAGTATACATGGGTATAATTCTGAAAAAACTTGTTCTTTTGATACTAAAATATAAATTTCACATACATGTACTGTAAAGGGAAAATACTCCTAATCGTTCTTAATTCAGTATAAAAACAGCAAACTTGTATCAACAATATCACCAAAATAGGAAAATGATAAAATAAGAAAAAATAAAATAAGACATAAGGCTGCATAGAAAACATTGAATTCTCTTCTAACATACATGTATTTACTTACATGAGAGCTTGAGCTTGAGTTTAGGTTGTTTTGTACTTTTCCGAGCTTTGCTGGGATTTTCATCTACAACAAGACTCTCCTCGTCACTGTCTTCTTTATCACTTCCACCAACAAAAGGCTGAAACTCCCCCTTCTTTGGCTTTTTCTCACTGTAATACAAACCTTCAGATGGTTATGTGCTTGACATGTTTATGGTATCATGATGGTATCAATACCAAATAAATAGTTGAGCCATGGCCCTAGATCGCTCACATGGCTACCACTGGCTATAATAGAAGGTCATCAATAGCAGAAAGGGTCATTTTTTACCTTTGGCTCATTGTTTTCCTTTACATAAGCTTATGTAAAATCAAGACACCCCTGGGCAGGGCCAATTTTGACCCTGGGTCATAATTTGAACAATCTTAGTACAGGGTCACTAGGTAATGCCACATGCTAAATATCTAAGCTGTAGGCCTTGTGGTTATTCCTTTCTGTTGCCATGGCAACCAGAGTTTTGCATTTAATGGAATTACTTTAACAACTATGAAAGGGCTTCATGCAAGGAACATCACTGACAAGATATATCATCATTGGCCTAGTGGTTTCAGAGGAGATGTTGCTTGAAGGAAAATGTTAACAGACCTATACCGTACGACACTGGACAGAATACGATCCTAATAGCTCACTCTGGCACTTTGTGTCAGGTGAACTAAAAATAAGCACTTAAAGAGGCACTCCCTAAAACAGATGTTGAATCAAATAAGTTCAAAAGCATAAATAATAGAATATTTGCAAGTATTAAAATTGTATTTATTTAAAATTTTATGTTTAATGAACAAATTAATAATGTTTGGAGAATATAATCTGCTAGATGTATGCAGTGCACCTTTAATGTAGGCGGCAGCCTAAAACAGACGAATTTGATATAAAACTGAAAAATTTGAGTACATCTGCACTGGCTGCTTCACAGGTTCAACTGTTAACATCTTTTACAATTGAACAGGAAAGTCTCAATTTCATTCAATGTATATCACTACAATTATCATAAATGAAAATTATCTGCAGCTACAAAATCTTGTCAGGAAAAAAAAAAGGCACTTCAGAATCTTGAGAAGCTTTTAAAAACAAGTTGCCATGGCAGTATGCGTATTATTTTTCAATAATTTCCATCTAGGTTTTAAAAATCTAAGATAGAAGTGAGTCTAAGAAAGCATTTCTTGACAAAACAAGAACATGAAAAAATTGTGATATTGCACCTATTTTCAAATGCAAATAACTTCAAAAGTCACATGTTGTCCTTAAGACGGGTTTATTCACGTCGCTCCTCATAATACTGCATAAAAGGGAGATAACTCAGCAACATCAAAAGAAAGTTTTATTGAACCAGACTCCTCTTGTGTTTTGATGAGGCACATTTGTGTCAATGTTTCTATATCACTGATAGTTAAAATAAATCATAGTGCATCATTAAAATATCTGGAACTATTTTCGCTAACAACTATCTCGGCATTACATAAAATTCCACAGTCATGATCAGCTAGATTTACCTGACAATTTTTCCATTAGAGACTTTAAGTGTGAGAGAGGTCCGTGGCGCGAATGATTTATCGGGAGATTCTGCTTCTGACGAGTCAATCAAATCACCAGCTTTAGGCAGTCTGGAATCCTTGGATAGCTCATCTTTATCATCCTTTAATAGAAGTGAATATTTAATATCTTCCTGTCTCAAAAGTCAAGTTAGCTGTTATCTTAGCTACAGACAAGTTCTGCATATAGGTTTTCCTTTTTTCAACAAGATAATGTCTATCATGTAAAAATATTATGTGAAAGTAAGTCTGTACTGTCAAACCCGTGTTTAAGCCCACCTCTCTATAATTTACCAGCCTGCTGGGAGACAACAGTGAAATATAAATTCAAAGGGAGCGGTGGTGTAGAGGTTAAGGTGTCTGCCACTCATACCAGAGGTTGTGGGCGTGAGCCTCACTGGGGTCACGAACGTACCTCCTCATAAGACACCAGTACTGGTTTTTCCAGGAAGCAGACTTGACAGTGACTCAATAAGCTGCAAGGTTGCTGCAAGCTTTCTTCGCAATCAAACTAAAATAAGTAAGTATAAACTAATTCATAAGTAGAAACACCTCTAAATAATGACCACGAGTCAACAGAGACCGTTTCAGCTTCTTTCAGTCAGTGGTTTTTGTTCACACCTTTGACTGTATACTCTTGCAGGGCAGAGATGTCCACACCCTCCTTATTTCAAACTGTTTTGAAGCATTTTCTTGTATAAAGAATAAATCTCAAAAATGATACCCAAGATAAAACCTGTCAAGAAATCTTACCTCAAAATTGTAGATATTTTTTCTCTCCCGGTCCATCTCTTCAAGTCTGCTCTGAGTGTGCATATCTAGAATATCTAAACCTTCTATCTTTTTAGCCACTTCTTTTTTCTTTTTCTTCCTTTTTCTTTCTGTCCTTGACTTAGGTGTTGCAGTCTTCTAAAAGAAAATGGAAGAAGAAACATGGTATACCTACAGACAAAGAACAGTTGATTTCAATAATTTCATCAGAAACATACAGATAAGAACTGCTGACACTACAGATTTACAAGGAATAGCTTTCAAATATTCAGGTGGAAAGGTTGCAAAATTATCAGCATTACTGACATGTGACAACTGCTTACATTTAGATCTCTCACACATTTTCAGTTATATGGGAGTTGGAATAATTGCATGGAATTATTTAGATGACTGAAACAAATCTTTGTTGAAGAGATTTGCTTCCTGTAAAAATTAAGCCTAAAGGCTGCTTGCTCTCATTTCCTGTGAAAAAAATTGATTTTTCAAAAATGACATACTAATACATAAAATAAAACTAAAGGCTAGAATCGTCAATAGAAGTAAAAATCTAGGTAGGAATTTGCAAAAGTTGATTGAAAATGCTGGTTTTACAGCACCACTACACTATATGTTTATACTGAAATTTCACAAGCTTATGCTATGCTTTATTATTTGGAAGCGTATTATTTCAAATCTACAGATACACTTTATGGGAATTTATACTTTTTATATGACTATATGTTCTAAAATACGTTATTTTCATACAGTTTGAAGAACTTTATTTTATTACCAAAATCTGAGAGCGAGCAGCTTTAAATTCTCTTAAAGGGTTCTAGTTCTGAAAATCATATTTTACAAAGAAGACTTGTTGGCAGTAGCTGATTTAACCTTTGTGGCAAATGCAGATCATAATTTCCATTCACATCTATATAATTGTTTGCTATTCAACCAGTAATACAAAGAAAGCTCCATAGCTTAATGAATCGCTCTTGTCATCACACTCAAGCGAGAGGCAGAGAGTTTTCATCCCTGATATCCATTGGCATCTTGGTGGACTGAGGCACGTGTGGCATCAGTTTCTTTGCCCAAGGATACACTTCGTGCTCTAACTGGGATTTGAACCCGGGACCTCCTGTTCTGGAGGCGAACGCCTTAACTACCGGGCTATCGATTCTTACTAGTAATCTTCGGTAAACACCCCGATAAATTGAACACAGTGATTCAAATTGTACAGTACAAATTCAAAAGTTTAAAATTTACCACTGCCTCTTCACAAGCCTTTACGTCTTTGCCAAGGTCTTTCAGCAGACGGCCATACTGGATGTGCTCAGGAACATCGTGTTTTGCAGATTTAATAAACTAGCAAGGACAAAAGTAAATGTATTAGTTCATATCATGAAGTCCACATCAAATAAATTATGCAGGTGAAAACTTGTTTTAAGAACACTTTGCATCAAAGACAGGTGAAAAATGAAACTTTATTTCACTAGAGAAAAAATGTTCAAATAAATGTTCAACTTTTCAGTACATTTAGACTTGATCATAGTTTGAAGAAGGTACAAAAAATTGCATGTAAACAAAGTTTATTTTAAAAAGCCTCAACTCAGAATTTATCTAGAAAATCCTGCATTAAATAAGTGGTTCTGACAAAACAGATGTTAAAAGTTATTGGAAAGACTTAAATCATTAAAACTTAATAAAAATCCCTTCTAACAAGATTGGTGAATCACTAAACAAAAAATAACACTTAAAACAGAATGCCTGATGAATGATAGATGAAACAATGGAAAGAAAATTCAACATTATCACCCTTATTCAGCTAGCTCCATGACTATATGGCATGGTTTACCCTTCCCTACTACTAAATCTTCCACAGTGCAATCAGCAAAGCCATTAATACACAATATGATTAATATCTACCAAGCTTATTATGGAAGCTTTCAGGCTGATATGGTGTGTTGGTGGCAATAGACTCCGCCTCTGTGACCACTGCATAACATGTTATGTCTCCGTATCTATGCAGTCTGATCATGCACCATTAGCTTTTGACTAGTAATTCAATTTTCAGAGAGCACCCCTTATAACATTAATGGTGCTGTCCATATTGAAAGATGGATAAGTCCAATATAGAAATGAGGAGGGGTAAATACTATAGCTTTTGTAAATATCTATTCTCAAGCAATCATTAGTAACAGGGACTCTAGAAATGAAAATCCACTGTAAGACTTATTCTAAAATACATTATCGTTTTATGCTTAACTACATGTAAACAACCTTAGACAAATATGTGTTCAATGAAGTACCGCTTTACAGCTTCTTTTTTCTCCTTGTATGAATCATGCAAATGACATGAGTCAATGAATTTATGTATAAATGTGTATATGAAAGATTGCATGATGGTCAAGCAACTGTAGAATATGTAATATATCATGCAAAGTATATACTAGGTGACATAAGACATAGAGACAAACTGGGTGGAACAAATAAAATACTTAGCAAATAGTATACAGGGTGAAAAGTCATACTGGCATGTAAGAGACAAAATTCTTTTAGAAACCATGCAGTATATATTTGAAAAAAAAGAGAGCTTTTTATAACTGAAGTCTGAATTGCTTTTCTCATGTCCCCCGCTGAAATTCTATATAGTGAGACTTAATCTCGACTTTGATAGTGGTTTTCATGATCTCGCCAAAAATACTAAAATATTATGGCAATATCTGTATGTTGATAGATGCAGCAGCACAAATGGAAATTATCTGAGACAATTGTGAGAATCCATGTCATCTTTCTAGAGACAAAATGTTGCCATTAAAAAGAATGCATGTGCCACAGATAAGGCACTTGCACATGTATGAATAAAAACATGGATCATTCATTTGCCAATTAGTCAAAGGTGGAGCATTATATGAAATACATATCTCCACGATTTAAAAACTAAATGTGGAATCAAGATTTGACTATGTAAGATTGAAGCTTGAGTTTAAATAAACAGATAGTATTCTTACAATGTCAGTCCATGTTTTCAAAAACTGTTGGCTAAGTAAGGTATAATGGGCAGAACTATTTCAATATAGTCATCTCTTTCGTCTTTTTTTCTTCTGACAAAAACAGCTTCTATTTAATTCATAGTTAAGCATACATGTATACTAATTCACCCGCAGCTTGCATGGTTAAGAAAGGATGTCACATTTTAAATCTCTACCTGGAATAAAGATTTCAAAATGTTGGCCAGAGAATTCACCTACAAAAATCATGCTGAATTCTTCTGCCTTACTTTTCCAAAACAGCCATGAGAACAAAACCTCTCTCATATATACATATTCATAATTTATCAAAAGCAAATTCCTATTTAGCAGTTTAGCAATACAATCCTTCTAAAAAAGCCAAAACTTTCACAGATATGTACATTGTAACGATGCCAGGAAATCTGCATCTAAATACTTTGAGAGTAATGTCTAGTTATAAGTGCATATAGTAAGCTTGGTACTTTATTAATAAGTCTCTACAGATCTAACACAAATATTTCTAAAAGCATTGTGTTTAGTATTTGGACACACAAATTATTGAGTTATTTTTAAAATCCACCATAAGCTGATTACACAGACCTTTGCTACAGTTTTCTGTAATATTTTTCTTCTTGCTAAGACAAATCTGTTGCCTTAGTAACAGTTCTATCTTTTCTGTTTTTCCTACCACAAACTTTCCTAACATTTCACATACGGTAGATTTAACCATTGTTGAAAAAGATTTCATGTTGAAAAAAAAAACACACAAAAGAAGAAAAATTACCCAAAAATAACAAAATATGTATGAAAGATAACTGGAAAAGTCCTTCAGAGGTAAGCAAGTGGTAAACTTTTGTCTTAGAGACAAGAAAAATATTAATGTTACATGTAAAACCACTCACTAGAGTCTGGTTGAGCTAGTGTGCATAAAGAGAGAAAATAACAATTCAATAATATTCCAAGTTAAGCTACGCATTTCAAAGAAAGGAGGAGTTAATTCAACATTCAAATATCATACAGAGATATCAGTTTTTATACACAAAACTGTACAATAATTTTGTATAGATTTTAACCAGCAGAACTTATTTTCAAGAAAGCAGCTAGAAAAGGCAATTTATGCAAGAGTTTCATCTGTCTACAGATTCTATAACGACCACAAAACTTTGATATTTAAATCACTGATTATAAATGCCTGGCAAAGTAGCGTTTCTAGTAATTAGTTCTCAAATGCCCAAGCATCAGTTATTTGGAAGTAAAGAAGTAATTATCAGCTTTAATTCCTTGTTCCGCAGTAATGTTCAAGAAACATAGGGTAACAAATTTCTGACATAGGAATAGCTACAGTAGTTGGAACGTGGTCCAAAATCTGCCGATAATGTAATTTGTACATGTATATAATGTGTGTGTAATGTGATTCCTGCGTTCATGCATTTGCAGTGTAAATCTACATCAGTGTATTCTGTCACGTTTCATAAACCGCTAGACAATATCATACACTTAATATGTAAGCACTTGGTACCGCCATCTTTGGGCAAGAAAATATTTTGTTTTCTTTTACAGAATACCATGGGAATCAGATATCTACACAGAGTAGATTTCTTTAAATAACTTTGGCAGAAAAGCAACTTAGGGAAATCCATGCCAAATCTAATTTACATTCACCAAGAGGTTTAAAGGATATTGTTTGAACAAAATAGGAGTAGAATAGACTGTGAGTAGTAAAAATAGCTGTAACTGCAGACAAGCTCATAATTGGAACTACAAAATCTCAATTATTATGATATAATTAAAAGCAAGAAGTAACCATTAACTTATCAAAAACAGAAAATCATGTGTATCATGTACTTTTCATGCATGTTATATATGTGTGTTTCGTTTGTGTGTTGAACATGTACATATGTGTATGACATTTTGTGCAATGTCCACTATGTTCCAAATACTGTACATAAATTCCAAATGGGCATCGGATTTCAAATTTCACAGCATTTTTTCTTACTGAGATGTTTGTTTTGCTTCGAGAGTAATCACTAGTCAGGGTTTAAACAGACACCACCAGCTAGTCCTCCATCATTTTAAAAACAAACTTACAAAATAATATAACAAATTTTTTCTCCTTAACCAACTAATTTTTATACGACATCTAGCTTACATTTTCATTAACGTCCAACATATATTCTTTCCATTTTGAAATGTTAACAGGTTAAAATAGCCAACATCATTTTAGAGAAATACTCTTAGCAATTTTTATATGAACAGAACTGAGTAGAAACTTACATCTTTTCTCTGTGTCCATGATCTTAAATGGAAAACGAGTGCCTTTGCACCTTCAAATATGTATGCAGGTGGTTTCTTGCCCTCGTCAATATAATCTGAATATTAAACATTGTATATAATATAGTATGTATTGAATACAGAAGTAAATGCAGCTACTTGTAACTTGACACAATCAATACATTATGTGCTAAAGACTGCATATTACATCAAAGGTAGGCAAGTTTTGTAACATTAATTGATTCAGCACAGTCAGCAGCTTGTATTAATGTCTATATACAAGAAATACCTTCATAAATTTCTTCAAGACTTATAACCAGTCACTCTTTCTTAGAATTTATCTTGAGATTCTTGACTTTTTAAATCACACTTTATACGCCTATATGCAAACTATTACTATCACTGAAGGAGATGAATACTCCCCCCCTCCCCCTAACACTTGACTGACGGTATATAAAATTTATGTAACATCTTATAAGAGCGCTCTCCGCTGTTTTGAGTAATAAAAGTGACCCGAAACATGACTAGGCATGATGCTCATCACTTCTGTGAAGTATCATAAAATTGTTACCAGGGCTTTTGGAGATTAAGAACTAACAAAATTTTACTATCTTGACCCCTGTGACCTTGACCTTTGACATAGTGACCCAAAACATGGACCATGCACAACTAGGCATTGTACTCATCATTTCTGTGAAGAATCAGGGATTTAGGAGATTAAGAGACCACAACATTGCATCTACAGACCAATTGCGCCTACAGATTGACGGACAGGACAGACGGACGCACAGACAAACTGAGTCCAGTAAACCTCCCTTCACATTTTGTGTGCAGGGGATAAATGACTTAGTGGGCATACATGTGCAGTGGAACTGTACTGGCTTAGTAATTCGGAGGATCAAGGTTCCAAGTCTGGTCTGACAGGTCATTTAAGATTTGTCCTAAGGCAAGACACTTAATGCCACATATGCAACAGTCCGGTCTCAGTACAGAACAGATTTTTAAATCATATATTGACAGACAATTGACACTGACCAAACCATCAGGCTCATGCTAAGCACTTTGTGCTCAAAGTCAGCAATTTATTTTTTCTCTGTAAAGTTGTTTTACCTCTCATAGTATCTAAGATCAGTTTAGCTGCATACCAGTTGATGGTTTCATACGATGGAAACAGGTACTTATCTGATGTTTTTACTCGCTTTTCTATAGAGTAGCACCTAATAAATACAAATCAAACAAACAAGTATTAGCTAAATACAAGTTTTATATAACTTTCATTTTTATTTGAATATATAGATGTAGTGGAACCTTAAATACAGCTAGCATCTGTCGTTATTTTATACTGCATGTATAAACATTTCAGTCTAGAATCAATTAATGTTTGGCAACAGCTGAGGACATGTAGGTCTCAACAATTAATCTTTTTCTAACTGCTTTTTCAGTACATGTATACAGGTCTATTTAAAGTGCCTTAAAGTTATCTCTTCAACATATAGAGGATAACTGTTGGTTTTGGTGTAATATCACGTTATAATATAACCACATGGGCACCAGAAGTGCTTTAGTAACGAATCATAATTTAAGTATGATTTTGGTGTAATATCATGTTACATTTTAACTGTATGGTCACCAAAAGTGCTTTTTTCACGAGTCATAATATCAGTATGGTTTTAGTGTAATATCAGCTATTCATGTTATAATTAAACCGTATGGGAAAGTTTTTCCTATATAAGCCTATGTAAAATCAAGAGACCCCTGGGTAGGGTCAATTTTGACCCCTGGGGTCATAATTTGAACAATCTTAGAAGTGGTCCACTAGGTCATGCCACATGCAAAATATCTAAGCTCTCAGCCCTGTGGTTTCAGATAAGATTTTTAAAGTTTTTCCTATATAAGCCTATGTAAAAACAAGTGACACCCCCCACTGCCAGTCAATTTTGACTCGGGGGTCATAATTTGAACACTCTTGGTAGAGGTCCACTGGGTAATGCCACATGCCAAATATCTAAGCTCTAGGCCTTCCTGTTTTTGAGAAGAAGACTTTTAAAGTTAACATGGTTCTATCAGTATCCTATCAGTATATTTATTTCACAATATCAGTAAATTCAAAAAGATCCTGGGACTTTAAAGTTCTGAATAGTTAAAGAAATATAGAAACAGTCCATTTAATTGTAGATCAACCCTTGTATGCACAAATAAATCTGATATAATCTAATACTTACTCCAGTTGCAATGGTATGTTATAAGAATGAAGAAAATTCCCCCCAAATACAAGAGAGTCAATTGGTGTAAAGACAGCATGAATCCATCCAGTGGGTATCATAATGGTGTGTCCTTGTTTTACAACACATTTATAGCACTTGTCAACCTGGTCGCCGAAGAAAAGTTCGCTCTGATTGGACGCACTAAGCCAGGTTTCATACAGGCACAAGTTGGCTGTTGTTGGACGAATCAAGTAGAATGTCTTCTCTCCCTACAACAATCAATTCCACTGTCTGAAATATCTGACATTTTTATATAATGCTGAAATTTCATAACTTTAGTTATTGTAAACCAAATGAAACATAGCATTTGTTTGATCATAGCCCTACAGTCATGACCTCTGATTAACAGTTTTAACAGGCAATGTTAAACTTTGACTTTGGGCAAAACACTTCTAGTCAAAAAATTTTATTACAGAATTTCAATGATTCTGTGTGTTTGAATAAATAACAGCATAAATCCTTAAGACTTGGGTAAATTCTGATCAGTTCCACAACTGTATTAAAGAATGTGAAAGTCCCAGTCAAATTCTGCTGATGGGGTTTGAACGTGCAGGTCATGAGTCTGATGCTGTACCACTAAACCATCGCACCTCCCTGCATGCTATCTTTTAAGAACACAATTAACAAAATACATACCCTTAGCACATGATACCAGACAGATGTTCCACCAAAGTCAATGTGGAAGTCTGTAAAACTATCTCGTACCCCCATCAAGCAATATTTATGTACTTCAGGTTTAGTGTAGGTACAGTCGTCCGGGAGAGACTCAGGCCATACTCCATTAGTAACCCAACTGATCTCTCTCACTGCTGCTGGTATTACAACTAGGTCAGACAACCTAACAATAAACAACACAGTAGTTACACAACACAATATCTATAAATGAAAACATACAGACATATAAAAAAATACACAGTCAAACCTCCCTGAACGACACCTCACTGGAGCAACAACCTCCATATTTTCTTTCCCACTGCATCGACCATATAAGGAATTGACCTCTCCTGCACAACACTTCTCTACAACAAACACTTCTCTACAACAAACACTTCTGTGCTTCCTAGGATGTTTGCTCCCAAGAGGTTCCACTATATACAAATGACTTCATGGAGTACAAAATTAAACAAGTAAATTAGTAATTCTACTCTGCTGCTTTTCTTCTACTTGGTTTTATGTCATTCCCCAAAAATCTTTCTTATATGTAAATTTGCTCAGTTGCCATGACACCCTAGTAAAACTGTTTTATATGTCTAACCTCCGAATCAGCTCTGAGAGGGGGGGCAACTCTTACTTGAAAACAGAAATTATTGAAAATCACTGTCTGAAACAGTGTGCTTATCAAATAGCCATGGAGAGCTGTCACATTCTCTGTTCTAACTATGGACTTACAGATGTGGAGTGTAAACATTTAAATTTAAATCAGAAGATACGCAGTATTGGCATTGAAAAATGTTTCAATTTACTGTTATCATTCAGAACAACAGACTTCTCTGATGCTTCACCTATTCAAAATGGTATTTTCCCTTGCCAAATAAAAAACAAACAAAATTTCCAGCCAGTGCATAACTGGCTGTTTTTTGCAAGATCAGTTTTGACTGCATTGTTTTCTGTTGAAATAGCACTTGTATATATTCAATTGTCTAGAAAAGCTGTGGCAAACAGATGTTAAGTTACAAATAGCCTTAGGTTACCACAAATCAAATATGCCTACACCAAAAAATCTTGAACAAATTAAGTGAATTTGCCTACATACTTTGTTTTTGAGAACTCCAGACTTATCACATTGAAAATTTTATCCCTGTTTGGGCTGTTGTAATACTCTGTCCATTCTCTCATCAACATCTTGTAATCCTCTTGTCTTGATACATCTATAACATCTATTTCTCTCATTGACCCTATACAACACACAGGAATATGCATGTTCAGCACATAATGTAGGTATACATGATGGAGTAAACTGTCATATTTAACTAGGTCAGCTGAGAGAAAATGGAGAAACAACTTTGAAAACGGACAAAAGGCTAGCAAATGTGCACAAGACTAGGTCTGACCCTGCAAATGTATGAAGAAAATGTTCTGTTCAGTTTTGTGTATGGCTTAATTAGCCAATATATAACTTCTTGACTGTAAATACTGACAGGAATATAATATATATATATACCTCATATGCCTATAATGACATAATGCCATTCAAACATATAATGTTAAACATCATAGAATGTCAATATATGGAAGTTTTTTTCAACAGGTAAGTGTTGATTAAACGAACTGGGTAATGTGCAAAAGAACGTGTAAAGAATAAATACAATATACATAAAATTTATGATACTTGGCAAAGTAAAATGAATGCTGGAATTTTCATGTCCCTTTCACCCCCTGAAGGAATGAAACACCAAATGCCCCCAAGATTCATGGGGCAACTAACCAACATAATCTTCTACATCCTGTATGGTGAAAGTGGGTGGTGGCAATGCCATGTCCAGACCATCTTTACTTTCAAACAAGATAGGGACATCAAAGCCATGTTTATCGAAGTAAGTTTTCCCAATCACATGTCCTGGTAGTCGTAATATAGGTATCTCATCTGCCCTGGAAACAATTGATTGTGTTCTATCAACAGTAAACAATGGGAATAAAATTAATAGTGTACAAAAAAATAAAAGAAATTTACCTAGTTTTGATTCATTCAGATGTTTTTTTTAACTTTAAATCATTTAGCCTGGTAATTTTGGCAAACTCTTTATTGTCTCTGGGGTACCAGGGCTACTGGATCTTATATACCCTTTACCATTTCTTTGTACAAAAATTACATTGCAAAAATTGGAGCAAAATTGTAGCCACTATTGGTGAAATATTTTGAAAATTTCAAAATATTATGGTCACTGCAAAATCTATCAATTTGGTAGATTTGGTTTTCATAAATACCACTTCAGGACTTTGTATCACTAACAAAGTTGTGCAATGGGTAACTTAATTAATGAAGCTGCTACAAGTAACAGCTATACAATACAAATTTAATATGGCTCACATGATCTTACATCTAACAACGGTTTTAAGTAAGAATAAATACTGTAAAACTAGACTCACGAGGGAAAGGTCCTGCTTTTCAGTTCTTTGATAAAGACAACAGTCCCTGTCTGTACTGCCTAAATAACATAACAAACATGAGTACATTACAAGAAACAAAACAGAAAGGCATGACAAAAGTTCTTTTAATTAATAACACATACTTTTGTCTTCTTTTTCTGATCATCAAATCACACCAGTCCTTATTTGTTGTTTAAGTGTAAATTGTTATTATAAAAATAGTTTCCTGTGTATTGTTTGTTTTTTCAAAACTACCTTTACACCAGCACATCCTAACAAAGCTGGCATGAAACACAAGAAATTATATCCTCTGTCCAATCACTGATTTTAATGGTATGTGACAACCAATGTGACTGTAGTACACCAAGACAGAAAGCATTATTTTCCAATATCTAATATAATACAAATTGATTTTAGTCATATTTCAATGCTGTAAACACACTAATCACCTTTGTTGCTCCACTATCCGAATAATCATGTCTATGCCAGTTTCTCCTCTGTTTTACTGAAAATTTAAATAATGAAATATACTTTATTTATCATGTTTATTCTGTTCCAGTTGTAGGGTGGACACCAGGACTACTGTTGGTACTACCTGAAGGTAGGTTTTGGATCAGTTGTCCTCTGAAAAGAGCTTAGTAGCACTGACACACTTAACTCCTTAAAAAATTGTTTAATTACAAAATGCTGACAATATGAGCATCTCTTCTTAATAGGGATGGCAACGAATACCAAAATTGATAGTCTTCCTTTCTATCGAGTACTTGAGCGCTCGAAAACGACCATTCACGTGATCAACGTATAACAGTACATATCAGATAAATGGTCCTTTAAAGCGACTGCACTCCAGATGGACAAGTTACGCCAAAAAAAGAAAATTTTCAATTTCAAGAAAACAATTGTCATTACTGTATCAGGGGCATTGTATTATGATAACGTGACAAGTTTTCTAACAAAAGAAACAATTAAAATGTGTTGTTTTGCTTACTTTTATTGTAGAATATATCACCCCGTGACTAACTCAGGAAAATGACAGAAGAACGTGAATTTCAAACGTGTTTTTGTCTTCTTAATTCCAAGTATATTGGAAATCCATTGATTCCATACACCATAATGTACAAAATAACTATATACTATAATATGTACATATATATAATGAAAGGGCCAACACACAGTGGTCGAAGGGTTAAAGTCGCTGACTTGAAATCACTCTAACCTCGATTGAGGGTCCTGCTACCGCCTATGTCTCTTTATGTGAGAAAGTTGGCAGTTTCTTATGGAGGATAGGAGTCTAGTACTGCTTTTTCCCAGGAATGAATGTTAGGTTAACTCCCTGTCTGTTAAAATAACCAAAAATGAGGTTTGAACAGGCGTTTAACTCCTACAACATTTATTGTTAGGTACACTTCCTGTAAAGACCTGTTGAATTTCAGTCTTTGGTTGCGGAGAAAGAATGCAGACATAAAGGCAAATTAAATAAAAACTCCCTAGAGTAGATTTTCAATTTTTTAGGCACCAGTATGCATAGGATTCATACTGGGGTCTTGGCAAGTTCACATGGAGAGAAATCCCATGGTCGGCCGGGACTATATACATAAAAAAAATTATTGCATTAATCAATTTTCCTGTGGAAAAAAACATGCCAAGTACACGAAGTAGAATAGTTTACAAGTTTGATATAATATAAATGACACTGTACTTACAAACTAATGGTCCATTACTCTGTTGACAGTTTGGACAGTGGTATATCTCTATGTCTGGTGCCTGATGTTCCAATATACCAACACAACTGAAATAATGATAACTTTCACATTGAAATGCTTGTCATAGATCTATATTTTTTAAAAGAGGGTCATGATGGTCCAATATTGCTCACCCAGTGTACCACTGCTATATATTTCATCAAGACAGTAATTCTGACAAAGATCCAATTGAAAATGTGGCTTAATTAATGTTCAAAGGTTTTTCTATGATTTGACCATGTGACCTAGTTTCTGACCCCATGTGACCCAGTTTCAAACCCTACACAAACTTACACAATATTTGGGTAGAAAATGTGGCTTGTAAAGTGTTAACAAGGTATCCTAAGATTTGACCTGTTGACCTACTTAGTGACCCCTCAATCAGATTAGACCCAAACATATCTTTTTTGTTTAAATGAGTTCAACATTATAACAATATTTAAAGCATTCAAAAAGACACACGTATGATATGGAAGAACTCCAAGGGATTTTCTATCTATCACCAGGGGCTGAAATAACGACCCCATTCCCAATCCAAAATAGCCTTCATTTTTCCAAATTGAAAAAAGGATAGCTCTTTTTCTTTTCTTCAATTTTTAGTATGGATCACAACCCCAGACGGTTATGCGATGTTAGTATATTAGAAATTTGCAGTGAAAATCTCATAATTTCAATTTTTAAGTATCCTTTTGTAAAAATTATGTGTTTAATACATGAAATAAGTGTCCCCAAAAACCCTGAAACATGGGTCACTCTGCCAGGTGACTAAAAGCAAATTTTCGGTCGCCCTTACATAAAGTTTGGTAGTCCTAACACTTTTTCAAATTGTGATTACATCTGAAGATCTTTAGTACCAAATATAAATTTATTCATTTATAAAAAAAAAATTATAATGAAATGAAAGCAAAACAGATTTTTTGTAATTTGAACATCTTTAAATGATTGGCAGTGGCTAGAGTTACGGTACCGTAACTCTAGCCTCCGAGTCTAGAGTTACGGAAGTTCCGTATCTTTAGCAAAACCCTATGAGGAAAAGCTAGAAGTTTATAAAGGCATATGTATGTTGCTTTGAATATGCATGATAATGTATTGCAAACTTAAATATTTCACCAGTAATAGCGAATAAACCGATCTGTCGGCAAATTCAGCGTCTTCATAGCCGCCATTTTGGCAATACATTGGCGGAAATATCATTGTTATATTCGTCTTTACTGGAGCGTTCCATTGCAGTTGGACAATTATGTAATATTTTGTGCGAAGCATGATATAAGTTAAGTAAATTATGTTGTTGACACATGTTGTTTTTGTATTTAATTGTCTGACTACATCTAAGCCACACCACATGAAGGCACTCAAATCGTGACAAAAAAAAATTGTAATTGAAAGTACAGAAGAGTATACAGCAGGACAATGATAGTTCCGATAATTAGCATTATGTTTAACCATAATGGGGCCTGTGAAATTGTCGCATATACAACAGATCAGATTATTCACGATTACTGGTGAAATATTTAAGTTTACAACACATTATCATGCATATATTAAAGCAATATACATACCTTTATAAACTTCTGTAACTCTAGCCTTTCCTCGTAGGGTTTTGCTAGAAATACGGAACTTCCGTAACTCTAGACTCGGAGGCTGCTACAGTTACGGTACCTTAACTCTAGCCACTGCCTAAATGATTAATGGCACTGTAAGCAAACGTGCAACTTTTTCAGTCTCCTCTTTACCAACATGAGACTTAACATTGCCAAACTTAAAACGATTAAAAACAGTGCTCGTTTCTCTCATAAACGCTTGCGAAAAACAGCAGATTTTTACACCCCTTTAAACAGAAGAACAACGTTCATGCAGTGCAAAATGAAATTCAACCGAAATTGACCAATTGCAAATTCAGGTAAGGCATAAACTGTGCTCTTGGCGAAAATAAATCGAAAAGAAAAGCATAGTAATGACGAAAGCATACCGAAAAGTAAACTTATATCTTACTGACACACCGATACAGGAAAGCAGACAGTCGCAGACTTTTTTGTTTGAAAACTTGTGTGACCTACATAATATTTTAGAAGCAAAACAGTAAGAAATAAAGTAGGTTCTGTGCCCACCTTCCGTGGAACCAATCTTTGCACACTTCGCATTCAATCATAAACTCATTTTCATTGTAGGGTTCCCTACATATGCAATAAAGTGTGTCTTTATCCTCATCCGACGCCATATTGACAATATTATGACAGAGGGAAGTGGATTGTGCGCATGCGCATCTCAACAGACGCTTGTCTGGTACAGGTGTGCTTCAAAATTTTTGATTTGATTTGATTTGATGAGAATTTTATCAAGGTCCGTCCAAAAGAGCACTTATGTTAGCTTGATATTTGGATGAGACCCCGGCATGTCTCCCGTCATGCCTAAAAAATAAAATTTTGAAGCCAGAAAATAGGAGAAATTTACCTGACTGCAATTTCCAGCCAGTATAGCCAAAGGTTGTATTTGATTGGTTACCAAATAGTAGGCCAATCACGGCGACCAATGAGATCTAAGTGTGATTGACCTAGTTTGTATGTCTGGATCGTGGTAGCCTAACAGTTTTTAGAAAATTTTGATACTAGATGTTATATGTGTTTGTTTTGTAAAGTAAAAATCCCCTTTAATAAAGTGTTGTCCTATTTTTATTTTGCTTAGCTTTTTGTGATGATAAAAAATTTAATTGTCCTGAATGATAGAATAAAATGTTGTCCGAAAAGATGGTTTTACTTATTTGAACAAGTTAAAAAGTATGCATGAAAGTTTGACTTATGTTTCTACTCTGAAATTTTGAAAATATAAAAACCCCTTAAAACCCAAATAAGCCAGCAACCGCACAGGCTACTTGTTAACTTTACTTCTTTAATTATAATGGTGTACAATAGAAAATTATAAAGAGACTTGTACTAGTTGGTTGTTTACTACCGGAGCTAGAAGCAAAAATCGGAGCCAGGAGAGACAAAAATGATTAACCAATCAGCAGGGTGCTAATGGCCGCCAGTTCGGTCTACTACTGTTGAAAAAGCACAGTCATTAATGTAATTATTTGAATCATTTGTATCATAAATTAGATAAAATGCCAAAATTTGTCTTTAAATATATGAATGTTGCTGTAGATCATGAGTTCGTAAAATAGAAATTTTATTAAAATTTTGTGGAATTTTGGTGAGAAATTCTTTTTAATTGTTTCAGAAGGAAATTTTAATTTTAATCTGTTAATCTGTTTTATTTTTTACTTATAAATAATAAAAGAAGTAAGTGTAGATCATGATTTGCATGATCGGCGTTTCGGTCCTCGGTCAGATGCTGGTGAACTACTATTCCTGATCCTGGTTGACTAACCAGTACTTTTCACATCTTCTTTGTTGTGAGTGATTGGGTTTTTCGTGCCTGAGTAAGATTGTTCTTAATGTAGTTTTGATCTTATATTACACATCTTTATTGGTTCGAAAATATAATTGCGAAAGTTAGATATGCTTTTCAAGATTAACATTGCTGTTCGTACTACTTGACCTGACCTACTTGTTGGTTTTGGGTGACCTACTGCGACTTTTAGTGCGCACGAACCGGATGGAGTTATAACAGGTGCGCGTTTGGCTTTTTTGGATCCGGCTATTTTTTGACAGTAGATTACTGCTTCCATTTAGGAAATAAGTAGTGTTTTATGCATTTTCTGCAATGTCTGGGGTATCTAGTTATAGGATCAATCACTGTTTTTGGTTAGTTATGACTTTTTATATGGGCATTAAGTATGCATCTTCTTGTTTAAGCAGTCATTAATTGTGATTATTTCTATTTTCTACGTTTTTCCAGTCATTGTCCTGGTGATTATTTTGGACATTTATTAGTTGTATGTTTGTTTTTGTAATCACCAGGGGTTTGTATATGCGTGGGTTATAATGGTATGTCGCCACAGACACTATTTTTTCCTATGTAGGTATCAAATTTCTTACTCAGACACTAGAACCGCTGAAAAGTAAAAATTTGTTAATTTCACATATTTCTATAAAATGACTAATAACTATCTAATCTACTGAGCTTCCGTCACATGTCAAGATGTCGGCTTTATACCGGGTTTGTCACGTGGTAGGTATTTGTAGTAATTATTCTATACATGTGTTTTTTATATATTTAGATAGAGAAAAAAGGATTTTTTGTCGATTTTGTTTAAATAAAGCTTTTTTCTTACGTTTTTTTGTGTTATATCTTTGGTCCTTGTTATTCTAAATATAATTTGGTCGAAATATAAACTGTCAATGTTTTGTATCCTTTATAAATTGTCTTTTATGCTACAAAATTTTGGAAAATCGCGGAATAAATTATCTGTAATAAAATTGTCTAATGTTTTCAATCTTTTCTATTTTCATTTCAAATCTTTACTAAATCGTGCTTTATAGTTATGGCTAGGGTGTTGGGTAGCCCTTATCTAGTTCTAAAGTTTTTTGTTATAAAATTTTCATGTTTTCCGGAGGTATATGAATTCTGTGTTTTAGATATGTGTTTTGTCTCAAAGATTCACCTGAGGTGGGGGTTTGATGTCCTTGACCTTTCTGTACCGGAAGCTCATTCTTGTTAACATATATACATGTATAATAAAGTATACTAAACTACTTAAAGGTAAATTACAGGACACCCCTGGTTTACAGAGAGTGTGTTAGGGGTTTCTTAGTGTGGAAATATTTGTTTTATGTCACTAAAATGCGATACTGGCTTGCCTATTCTAATCTAATCTACGAAATAACATATCTACAATCTATAATAGACTTGCCATATCTACCCCTATGTACTTTTATCAAATATAGAGTTGTGTGAGTTGTGTGCTGTGTTCTGTATATAGGGTCATAGAGCTCAGGGCTAGCACCATGCATTCCGCGCACCATGCTCCTGCAGAGTCCAAGTACCGTTTTTCCCCCATTGCGAGTTACGCATTATTTCGTTAAGGTGGGAGTCCCAAATAAAGGGTAAGATACGGTTTTTAGTCGATCTACACTTGCGCAGTCCGTGTACTACATCATACTTCACCTTGGTCTTTTGGTACGACCGTGTGGGTGTGTGGGTTCGAGTGATTGCCGGGCGGCATTAACACTCCGTAAAAGTCACCTATGACGTTTGTGTTTTCAGTAGTGTGTATGTTTGTTCTGGTGTTTTGCCGAGCAATCGGTCCTAATCTATATTTTTTCATTGTATCCTATATTTTTGATAAATTCGAATACGGCCAGGCGAATATCTTGTGCTATTTCTTTTGGTGGATCTAACAGAGTTTTTTCCGTAATAGTTATTAGTTCTAATTTCAAAAGTTTTGTTTCAAATATTTTCCTTTCTTCCGAATATAATGGGCAGTGAAACATTAGATGGCCAAAATTTTCTATTTCGTTACAGTGTTGGCAGTTTTTGTCTTCTATGTATCGGTCCCCTTTAAGATAGCTACTTTTTAGTTTAAGTCTAGTATACATTGTGTCTATTTTTCTATCATGATGGTACGTTTGTAATTTGCTAGGCGGTTTAATATTAATTTCTATGTTATGTGTTGAGCAGTAAGTTTCCCATTGCTGTAGATATTTTTGTTTTACTTTATCTTTTATGATGCTGTAGACTTCCGGTACGCTGAGCTTAATATGAATTTCTGTACCGGAAGTGCTGCCGTATTTTGCTTTGTCGTCTGCTAATTCATTTCCGTTTATGCCAACATGACTTGGTACCCACATTAACTGAATTTCGTCCCGTCTATGTTTTATATCTGTGATTGTTTTTAGTATATTAAAGATCATTTCTTGTCTGTGAGATTGTCCTGATTTTATTGCCATTAAGGAACTAAGACTATCACTAATAATGACTGATTTTGTAATATGATTTTCTTTACAGTAAGTTATCGCATAATCTATTGCTGCTAATTCGCATGTAAATATTGAAACTTGATGTTGAAGCTTTAAACTCTTGTTGTGTAAGATTGTTCCGTCTTCTCCTATAACTACTATGCCCGCCCCTGCTATTTGTTTTGACGGGTCCTTACTTCCATCTGTATAAATTTGGGTAAAGTCTCTAAAGTGTCGAATAATGTTTAGATTTGCAATCATTTTGTTTCTTTCAGCGTTTTCAGATTTGTTAATTTTTCCTACTAGATCTAAATTGATCTCAGGCATTTCAATATTGATTAGTTGTTCATAGCACGGTTCTTGAATTTGGGTATCGCCTAGGCCGTATTCTGTAATTAGAGTTCTGATGTGTTGTGTGTAAGGTTTCTTTAAATTTTTGTTACTTTTGATTTTGTAAAAATATGCCGGGTGGTCGCATATATCGTCATTGATAGGTAAGTTTGGGCCCAGTCTGGAGCTTCTGGCCCAATATTTTAGTGCTTGAAGTTCTCTCTGTAGAGGTAGTGGGATCATAGCTGTTTCGGTATGTAATGGGAGAGTAGAGGTATGCCTCGGACATCCTAGTATGGTTTTTAGTGCCCTATTTTGTATTCTTTGAACCTTTTTTAGTTGTGATTCTTTTGCGGAGGCGTATACTATGCTGCTATTAAACCATCTTCAAATATATCTGAAATGGACATTTTTCGAATGCTTATTTTAAAGTGTGCTTCAAAACTTTTTGTATATCCACTATAATTCACTTTCTGTTAGTCAGATCAAGGTCTTTCCAATGGTACTATTTGAAAGACCTTGGTCGGTAGTCATCTTATATACATATACTCTTTACACGCATTCTCTTGGTGATTTTTAAATCACCAACTTTAAAATAAGCATTCGAAAAATGTCCATTTCAGATATATTTGAAGATGGTTTAATATTTACTTGTATTTACAAAAAGTTTGACACTCAAACATTTCATTCTAATCAGGGCAGATACAAGGGAATCTGGGTACCAGATTCTAGCCCTTTTACGAATAGACCCTTGGTTCTTTTTACATGTCCAGTGTATAGCACCGATACACGTGAGACTACCTCTGGGTTTCTGAGCAGTTCATCTCTAGATGGGTGGGGAACACTGAAAAGCGTTTCTGAAATTATTACTATCATAAAAAAAGCTTTAAGCTTTCTACTCTTTTATGCATATACCAATGATATATATATGTTCATATTTTGTAAATGTTTTGAATGAATAAGAAATTGTTTAACTCAAGTTGTTGCTAATACAGCTTATATAAGTTATTTTTCGGCAGCAATGGCAACATACCTAAGGTCATCTGTAATCAGTCAGTGTTCATACTTACTGCCTGTCTGAACAAGGCGGGGAAAACGTTAATGCCAATGCAGATGTCCAATTCATTATAATAATTCCAACCATCAGAACTTGTAAGAGTCAAACCAGAGGCTCACATTGGCTCGAGTCTATTTTTCACAAATCATCCATCTTGTCCGTGGATCCAGTCACACCTAACTTTTGCCACAGGATTCAAACATATCAACGTGAATCCATTCCCGATGTAACAAAAATGCACATGACTTTCATCAGATTTAAGTAATTTTGCGAGATCAGCGTATGCATACCGACTATTTCTTGCATTCCACCATGAGTATCATATA
Source organism: Saxidomus purpurata (assembly GCA_022818135.1). Lineage (NCBI taxonomy): Eukaryota > Metazoa > Mollusca > Bivalvia > Venerida > Veneridae > Saxidomus > Saxidomus purpurata. Next base: position 2,220 of record JAFMSR010001415.1, on the reverse strand, counting down.
CTTTTGTATATCAACTATCTCTTTCATTACTGATTTAGTATAATTTGTGTGCATATCACTGAACTATATTTTCATTATGAGGTATACATGTTTTCATATTATTTGAATGCCCAACCATTATTCTGTCATTGTCTGTTCAAATACACCCGGGGTCGAACCATACCCCACCCACCTTCTATTACCTATATTAAATACTTGTATATTATTATAGGTAAAAGAAGGTGGGTAGGGTATGGTATACATACGTACTTGGGTACTTCCTGAATAGGATAGGGAAAAAGTCTTCCTCTAAAGAGAGAGGACCAAAGAACAATGGGAACACTCGTTATTGTAAGACCAAGCAACTTGCAGTTTTGAAATACAATCTAGTATACTTCGGTAAAATGTGTTTTATTGCTTGCGTTATATTCAAAATATGGGAGATAACAAATAACGTTATCCTACGACACTAAATTGTGGCACGAGTTAAGCCAAATCCCATCTGTGAAGTATAATGCATGGTTTAACATCCTGATAACAACCTACAATCAAATACTAAATGGTTATGTTTCTATATACTTTGGAATGAAATAGGTAATAACTAAAGTACGAGTAAAGAAGGAATAAAAGAAACGTAAGTATTTGTTCAGTGTTTTCTGATCATTATGTCTGCTAGGTATTTTAATCACGTTCAGTGATAGTTTTAGTTAAATATTCAGAATTATACGAATTGTATTTTACTGACCAAGACAAATAAATATACAAATAAGCTCAGAACGTTCACAAAGATGAAATACTTGTATGATCATCCTAGTGGTTTGGATTTGATCACTTGTAAGTTTGTCAGATCAAATAGAGTACATTTTATTTATCCTCATCTTCCTGTCAAATAATGCGAAAATTTTAAACAGTTAATGACGGTTCGTTAACGCGCACCACCTGCGGGGAAAACGGCTTATCTATGTTTTTCACCACCACCGGAAGTTAGCACAATATTTTCCCGGCTTCATCAGCGGCGAAGGTGGTGCGACAGTTTAATATGTATTTAAATGAAGTTTCACAACATAAATCATACGCGGTACCACCAACTTGTAATGCAATGACAGTATTCAAAACTCGCTGATTCACAAGAAACACTTGCCGTATGAAAATAAATAAATGACATATCGGCTTACACTTGGTCTTGTTAAAACGCCGAAACATTATTCAACCCAATAAGTATGACCATAACCTGTGCCAGGGAGCATTACGTTCATTAGCCATCTCTAAACTCCCTGAAAGTTTAGAATTTCTGAAGGTAAGACACAGGTTCGTCCGGTCAAACGGACCGTGTTCAGGCCCTGTTCTGTAACATTCAGCATATTTCGAAGCAAATAAATTAATCGATTTGATAAAACAATGTTTTGCATATTACTCACATGCATTTAAGTCTTTCCAGACACTACGGGGAACTTAGTACAGGCGAGTTCTCAACCGCGTCTTGCTCATTCCTTTCGAAAACGCCATTGTTGGTATTACATGATGACTGTCTCAACTTACAAGGTCGATGGTACTATCGTTTAATTAGTCAAAATACTGTTTCCCGTGCGTCTGACGACAACGTTACACGTACGTAAAATATCAGGACAGAGATAATTGCGCTACAGCATTTTCACATGCGTAGAAACTAGAGCAAAACACTAGAGTGTCGGGGATTATTTTGAAATATGACGGAAAAACTTAAAATATCTTCTCTGAAACCACAAGTCCTACGAGCTTGAATAGTTAGCATGTGGCATTGGCTAGTGGATCTTTACTAAGATTGTATAAATTATGATCCCCGAGCCAAAATTGATCCCCCCGGGGGTCACTTGTTGTGACAGAGGCTTATATATGGGATTTTAAAAAAACCTTCTTCTCTAAAACCACAAGGCCTAGAGCTTAGATATCTAACATATGGCATTGCCTAGTAAACGTCTACCAAGATTGTTCAAATCATGACCCCCAGGTCAAACTTGACCTCACTCGTGTGTCTCTTGATTTTACATAGGCTTATAAAGGAAAAACTTTAAAAATCTTTATCTCTGAAACCACCTCTACCAAGAATGTTCAAATCATGACCCCCAGGTCAAAAATGACCCTTTCTGCTATTGATGACCTTGTATTATAGCTAATGGTAAGCAATATAGGGCCATATTGGCCCTCTTGTTTGTTTGTTTCATCTGATATGGCACTTGCCAAGACACAAAGTGAATAAAGTTA
>JAFMSR010001414.1:0-28232 GCA_022818135.1 Saxidomus purpurata | reverse complement strand
TTGGTTTGATGAATATTTTTGGCTATTTTTGACTCTGAAAAAAAAAGACATTGCCTTGCATAACTTGTGAATGCTAACATCTTAAGTTGACACATTGTTATTATGTTCTTCCATATAAAGTATACAACTTTTAAATGGTCAGGTGCTGCTATACATCAGGGTTACCCGAGGTATGCCATGCCCATTAATGATTATCGGGAAGACAAAGAAGAGGTTAATTTTGCACACCTAGTTTGCTCACAGAGGGGGTACAAAACCAAGATATGAGCACTGTTTTAAAAGTTTAAACAGGACTCTTTTTGCACAAATAAACCTCACTTTTTATCACCACTGCAATCCCACAATTCCACCTCTACAGCTGACTGTCTGCCATGACCAGCACTTGGATTGTGGTTTTCAAACTCAAGTATTCTGAAATACAATATAAAAATTATTTACTATTTTATATAATAAAAAAAAAAGTTTTAAAAAGTTTTAAAGAATAGATCTACCTACCATTCAAAAAATGTGAAATCAATAGTTTCAGATAAAAATCTTGTACTTCAAGAAAAGTGGATCACAATCACTCATACATGTTTGTTCTTTCTCAGGACTACAAACATGTACTTATTTCGAATAAATTTAACACCGTGAACTTGGAAAAAATATGTTTGAAACTTCTTCCAGTTTGTTTCTACTACAACAAATTCACTCCTGTCTTTTCCTGAACATTTTGATATATTAATATGTTGTGATGTTTTTGTTAAATGTTTGCTATGGAGGGCATTTCCAGACCAACTGTCTTCATTTTATCAATCAATCTAAAAACAATAGGCAAAATTAAAAAGAATACTCTTGCTCGTTAAAAATGAACACAAACATTGAACTAAAATATTTTTTCTGATAGTTTTGACATATATATGAAAGCATCTGTTCAAACAGGAAACTACGCTTTAGTATTTATTTATAATGATCATTCACGGTAATTGGTATATCCCATAAATTGATATATTGAGTTTATAAAATATTTATGTTTCTGCAGTGACTGTGGAAAAATGTTGTAATTGGTTCTAATTTGCATATCAGTTTGTGACTTGCACGCGGATCTACACTACAGCTTGGCTGTTTACAAGTGAGACAGGCAATTCAGGCGTCTGACCTATTTTTTTATGTGATGGAGCTAGGGTTTGACCCTGGGCCTTGCATACAAAGCTGTGTTATTTGGATATTGGCCTTGGATGCTCTAACATGTCTAACACAATCACACAACAGAAACTTACTTTTTAGTTTATACTAATTTATTTATTCTCAATTGCAAAACAAGTTCTTACAACTTATTTTAATCGCTCTCGAGACACATTCCAGATGAAATCAACCTCGAAGAGAGACAAAGTCAATGTTGATTTATTTAAACGCAAACGCTTTACCACTGCGTCACGGCGGCTAGTTATACCCACATAGTTATTACCTTACTCCTTGTCCGAACTTGCAAATCAGTTTGTGATTTGCCTGCCGGACAAGTTTGAACCAATTATAACATTTTTCCACATTCCCTGCTATGTCCGAGTTTCGTGACTCTTAACACCGATTTTCGCATATGGGCATTACTTTTCTTTGTTGATACAGCTAAAAAACAATTCTTTGGGAAGGATAAACTAGCGTAGTACTCAGAACGTTTCAGCCAGTTTCACAAGCAAATATTCTGAATATATATATTCACGAAACCCTGCCCATAATACTCGTGAGAGGTGTGAGGCAGTATAACAAGATAGATAGATAGAAACCAGTGCAAGGGACAAATGTTTGAGAAAGTAGGAATACACTTACCTTACTCCTTGAGTAGGGTGGTATTCACCACTAGAAGTATCTGTGGCATCAGCTAAGAAGTTTGATAAGGCAGTTTTGCCACTCTGTAAAAGAAGAGGTTTTCTTATATTTCAAACATTCGATGACTTCAAAACAGACATATCAAAATGAGTCGCGAAAATGTATTCTAAATTCGAAAATGTTCTGAAATGTTGAAATTATCAAAACATTAAGACATGTTAAACATTATTTCTACTTCATAAAGTTTTATTGTTTACCTCGCATGGACCTAGTATCAAAATTTTTGCCCTGAACATCTTCAATTTCGCAAAAATATTAGCAGAACGTTGCAGTTTTCTTTGGAATGCGTCTGTCGCGATATCAACTTCCGGCGGTGTCAACCACTAAAAGTATTCATTTTTTAGGTATAACTACACTAAATGTTTTCCATTTGTATTAGTCTCACTATTTCCATTTCGAAGGCAAACCGATTTTACAGGTTGACATTTAAGAGTCGTCCGTCTTCTTCATCTCACTTCGATGTGCAAATAGATGGGAACACATCCCCAACAAAATTTCTTTGGGTATGGTGTTGGGCCCAGTATTCGTGGTAGGTCCAGAATTCGTGGTATTTAGACAGTTTTTTCTCTCCCCATTGCTTGCATTAAATAAAACAACTGAAGTTAACCAAACTGTAAATATGTTCCAGTTGATGAAGTTAGAGGACACATAAAACCAAATCTGCATGAAGTCTAATCATGTCATACCAAAATAAGAATGAGTGCGACTTTAAAATATATCTTGCAAACATGCAGCAACAGATGACAAAAAATACTGAGTGGTCGAGAATTGATTCATATCGCATATCTGATTGACGATGTTCACACAATTTAGAACACTGTAACCTAAACCTTACCCAAATCTTCTTTGACATAAACAAATCTTCGTGAATTATGCACTTATTTCAACAGATCTCGCCATGTATGTGTCGACATGGGCTAAAATATTCAAAGTGACTTAAATACATCCTGATTTTGTAGATCAGCCTTTGAATTTTCTCAAATTTAAGCACACGTAACCCCCAATCTTACCCAAATCTTCATGATATCTTATCATTTCATACCCAAATCATGGCGATTTAAGTTTTATGTTACATATCATGCAATCAGTGCAACAGCAGATGACAAAAATTACTTAAATTGGCTGAGTTTGATTCATATCGCACAGCTGATTGACGATTTTCTCACAATTTAGTACACCTGTAACCTAAACCTTACCCAAATCGTCTTTGACATAAACAAATCTTCGTGAATTATGCACTTATTTCAACAGATCTCGCCATGGATGTGTCGACAAGGGCTAAAAATACTCAAAATGACTTAAATAAATCCTGATTTTGTAGATCAGCCTTTGAATTTTCACAAATTTAAGCACACGTAACCCAAATCTTACCCAAATCTACATGATATCTTATCATGACATACCCAAATCATGGCGATTTAAGTTCCATGTTACATATCATGCAATCAGTGCAACAGCAGATGACAAAAAATACTGAAATTTGTCGAGATTTGATTCATATCGCATATCTGATTGACGTTTTTCACACAATTTAGAACACTGTAACCTAAATCTTACCCAAATCTTCTTTGACATAATCAAATCTTCGTGAATTATGCACTTATTTCAACAGATCTCGCCATGGATGTGTCGACAAGGGCTAAAAATACTCAAAATGACTTAAATACACCCTGATTTTGTAGATCAGCCTTGGAATTTTCGAAATTTAAGCACATAACCCCAAATCTTCCCCAAATCTTCATGATATCTTATCGTGACATCTCATGGCGATGTTTTATGTTACATATCATGCATCGTGCAACGCGATGCTTTGAATTTGTCGGTTGTTCTATCTGCTGATTGCGATTTTCACACATTTGCCGTAACTAACTTTAAATCTTCTTTGACATAATCATCTTTTGCCCGGGGGGGGGGGGGGGGGGGATTTGCCTTTTTCACGTTTCTCGCCATGGATGTGTCGACAGAGGCTAAAAATACTCAAAATGACTTTAATACATCCTGATTTTGTAGATCAGCCTTTGAATTTTCACACAATTTAGAACACTGTAACCTAAACCTTACCAAAATCTTCTTTGACATAATCAAATCTTCGTGAATTATGCACTTATTTCAACAGATCTCGCCATGAATGTGTCGACAGGGGCTAAAAATACTCAAAACGACTTAAATAGATCCTGATTGTGTAGATCAGCCTTTGAATTTTCACAAATTTAAGCACTCGTAACCCCAAATCTTACCCAAATCTTCATGATATCTTATCATGACATACCCAAATCATGGCGATATAAGTTCTATGTTACATATCATGCAATCAGTGCAACAGCAGATGACAAAAATTACTTAAATTGGCTGAGAATTGATTCATATCGCATAGCTGATTGACGATTTTAACACAATTTATACACTGTAACCTAAACCTTACCCAAATCTTCTTTGACATAATCAAATCTTCGTGAATTATGCACTTATTTCAACAGATCTCGCCATGGATGTGCCGACAAGGGCTAAAAATACTCAAAATGACTTAAATACATATTGATTTTGTAGATCAGCCTTTGAATTTTCACAAATTTAAACACACGTCACCCCAAATCTTACCCAAATCTTCATGTCTTATCATGACATACCCAAATCATGGCGATATAAGTTCTATGTTACATATCATGCAATCAGTGCAACAGCAGATGACAAAAAATACTGAAATTTGTCGAGATTTGATTCATATCGCACAGCTGATTGACGATTTTCACACAATTTAGTACACTGTAACCTAAACCTTACCCAAATCTTCTTTGACATAATCAAATCTTCGTGAATTATGCACTTATTTCAACAGATCTCGCCATGGATGTGTCGACAAGGGCTAAAAATACTCAAAATGACTTAAATAAATCCTGATTTTGTAGATCAGCCTTGAAATTTTCACAAATTTAAGCACACGTAACCCCAAATCTTACCCAAATCTTCATGATATCTTATCATGACATACCAAAATCATGTCGATTTAAGTTCCATGTTACATATCATGCAATCAGTGCAACAGCAGATGACAAAAAATACTGAAATTTGTCGAGATTTGATTCATATCGCATATCTGACTGACGTTTTTCACACAATTTAGAACACTGTAACCTAAACCTTACCCAAATCTTCTTTGACATAATCAAAGCTTCGTGAATTATGCACTTATTTCAACAGATCTCGCCATGGATGTGTCGACAGGGGCTAAAAATTCCCAAAATGACTTAAATACATATTGATTTTGTAGATCAGCCTTTGAATTTTCACAAATTTAAGCACACGTAACCCCAAATCTTACCCAAATCTACATGATATTTTATCATGACATACCCAAATCATGGCGATTTAAGTTCCATGTTACATATCATGCAATCAGTGCAACAAATCGGCCGTACAAAATTACACAAAAATGTTATATTTAATTTATTATTGTCACTTACTATGCAATCCCAATCTTCCTCAAATCCACATAGTAAGTTCGGAAGCACAAATTTGCATAAAAGTATGCAAAAATCCTTATATCTACGTAGGCCTTGTGAATGTCCATTGTTTTCAAAATATACAAATATAACATAAATCACGGTGATTTGAATCATACAACAGGATCAAATGAAACTGCTTATTTCCAGTATGGCCTTCATTTTTAACTTCAATAATATCCCTATAGGTACATTTGTTCACACGCACGCACGCACACAAACGTCCTCATTCTCACAAACTATTTAACATGCAAGCATACCAACATATAAACATACTCTACTTTCGACAAACAGAGGAGAACATGATCAACCTACACATCTGTCCTGTCTGATCATGATCTGCACTGATCGACGATCGCTATTCACGAATGGTGCTGTCAAAATTGAAAATGGACACATTAATTTTATAATAATTAGCGGGGCAAAATCTCTGTCTCATTTCCCTATCTGTTTCTGCAAAAGTTAAACACCAAGCTTGAGAAAATTTAGACATGTAGGTAAGAAGTTTTCTTTCTTCCGAAAATATTCAGGCTGGTCAGAGACACTAATTGTTATCTTTCTGTCTTCTGTGCTGATTGTAGAATTAGGTGTAAAACAAGTATTATTACATCTTTATTTCCTCCAACTTTGAAGAGTGGTACATATATAATTACAAATGAACAAATAAAGGCATGATATTGTACAAAATTCGAAAGTTTAACCAGTTCAATGCATTATAATTTATGTGAGAAAGTATTTACAAAAGCTGATGAATACAAACATTATCATAAAAAGGGAGATTAATGTTATATTTATCTCGAAGTAACATCATAAGTCATTATGACCTCAGAATGAACACTTTTTTTTAACCCACAAAGCAAATTTTATTACTGTTGTTTACAACACCAGTTTGTTTTCTCCGCTGTCGTCGTGCATAGGTTATTTAGAGTGAAATTTCATAACAATATTAAACATCGCAAATAAATACTGTTTGAACAAAATCAAGAGTCACGCGCATGGAAGTAGAAAAATCTGAATCGATTTGTTCGGAATAGAATGAGCAATTCACCTTTATTTCAACCGTTACCATTATTTTTTATATAATTTATTTACCCGTAATACAATCATATTTCTCATTAAATTATATTGAAAGTCCGGTTATCTGTCTTGTTTGTTGTATGTTAGATGTCTTGTAAGAAATTTATCAAATTTGTCTTTGATTTGATTTGAAGCAATTTTTTTTATAAAAGTCCGTCCATAAGAGCTTGTATTCTTAGATGATACTTTTTTCTGAATGTAATTGTGCTTATTAGGTCCACCATCCTCGTTCGAGGTATAGTCGGTACGACCCGACTTTTTTCTGAAGTGTCACTGGCTTATACGTGTTATGAATATTAATTACCCAAAATCTTAATAACCAATCAGAGAAAAGTCGGTTACTCAACAAAAAACCTTAATAGCCAATCAGAGGAAAGCCTCTCTGGTCGGATATTGTAAATTTGTAACTAATATACAGCTAGCCTCCGGCACTTATCTACACGTCTCTATAACAACAAAGCTACAATATATTGTGACTGCTGTGTGTGTCGCAAAGTATTCTTTATCGATTGTAAAATTTTACATTTAAGGCATTAAACAACATCTCCTTCTAACGTTTGATTTCCATAAATTTATAACTCAGCAAAAAAGCTGTTGTTTTTTTTTCATGTTTTATAGGTTATATAGAAATGATGATGATAATGATGTTTAATGAAGGTACCAATTAACTAATCAGTTAAAACAACTTAACATGAAGAAACGTAACTGGGACTCAACACTACATCTTAGTTGTACATTTCGTAATTTAAATCACTGTAGAGTGGAAATAAATATTATTCATTTAAGTAAAATTGAAATGGTTGTGTAGTTTTTGATAGAGTCCAATGCTAATCCTAGTTTATAAAGATTTCTTATCTGTTTTCAAGTTATTACAAGAGCTCATGAATGTGTAAATTGGTTAAGAATTTCTTATATTCACAAGGGGAAAAGGGGTAACCAAAAATACGAACATTTCTCGTTAAAAATACAAAACAGCGAGTGAAAGAAATTGAACGTTCGTAAGAGGTTTAGAAAGAAAGCATGTATGAAAACGGAAATGGCAGAGTATGCTTGAACAAGGAATATGGCCCGACAAGCATGAAGTTAATCGGCTGCCAAAACAAACTGATTTTTTTCTTTCGCAAATATAGTCATCCTTTTGGCATATGTTTTTTTCCAGCAACACAAACTACAGATCGCACATGTACATGATATCTCTGCAAAAATCTAGTGACAAATAAAATAAAATAAAATAAAATAAATATCTACATTTGTAACAAATAGGTTTACGTTTTTAAGTAAATTGCTTACATACCAAATAAATAATTATACAAAATTATAACGGCCACTTGACTGGGAACTATCTTAAAAGCATTAGACAGAAGGAATATTACTGTAGAATTTTCATTAATAAAATTTTGCACTCGTTTTTAAAACTTTAATTTTTATATATCACATTTTTTGAAGCTAGCCTTTTAATAAGTCAGCAGGTACATTATACTATCTACTGCGATATAACACCAAATAAAGAAACCAAGCACGAGGCAAAGAGGTTCATGCACCAATGTACGCTTGGAACGCGTGTCTGGTCTTCAAGCTAGCACACCTATTTTTGGCTATATGTATACTGGCATCTTAACACATTTTTCACTTTGTTCCGTTCTTTATTTTCTCCATTTAATTAACATGATAATTTTCTTACAAACATAGTAAAAAAACTCGATTTATTAATTCCAATATGTATCCGCCCTCGTGAGCGAGTTGTTAAAGTGCCGGCTTGAAATTACTTAACCCCTCACTGACAGAAGTATAGGATTCGAACCCCGCTTCCGAAATGGAGAATGAGAGTTCACGATACTGGTACTTCCCAGGAACGGTTGTTAGGTGAACTGTCCGTCTGTAAATAACGGAAATACAGTTGAAAACGAAAGTCGGACCAAAGAACAAGAAAAGACAGTACTGTAACTGCAATTTCTATGTCCGATGAAATACTAAAAAGGAATGAACTAGATATTTGTCTCTCGGTCTTCAGTGTGACAGTTGGTTTGTTTTTGTCCGTCCTTACGCCTGTCACTAATGCAGTTGTCAAGCACATTATGTAGCCACCAGCCAAAGTCTACAGAAATAAGTAAACAACAAAATAACCTTTCCATGTGTAAGCGGATACATATTTCATAACATGTCAGCGGTACATGTATTCGAACCACCGGGTAAGCGCCTGTTGCCTGTCTGCAATCGCGCCCAATAGCGCTATATGTACTAGCTAATTTAATCACTTAATATAAGATGTGTTTCACATAAATTACATACGTTTATTTTCAGCGTTCTTGTATATAAGTCGGGTCATGAGAAAACCTATAAATAAATAAAATAAAAGAATACATAGTTTCTTACATTATGTTTGATTTATGGTTACAACATGCTTTTTATTTTATATACGTATATGTAAAATATGTTATAATTAATACATATATCTTTGTAATATATATTGCGTTCCATCTTTCTTCTAACATGCACATTTATTGTTGCGGAATTCGAACACCGGGCTATCTAAGTTCCATCACCTGAGGTGCCGACTGCGCATTTCTGTGAAATGTATAATAGCCTCTAGAAACACAATGTATATATACTAAGGTTAATTAAAATTATGCGCATGAATTCATCGTTATGGTCAGTCGTACATGTTTGTGTTTGAATGGTTTAAATCTCCTTATTCACAAAATATACATAATATGTCACGGAACCTATCGCTGCTGCGGTTCGATGCAATGTTTATTCTACAGTGCGAAGATATTCATGTTACAGATGAGCTGAACACATTCGCATTGAGTGCATGTGGAACTTCAGACAACTTTACGTAGTTCGAACTACACAAGCACATGAATGTAACTATCATTCAGTTACTGTTTTTCCCTATACACTTCTGTATCAGTATGTATTGAACTACTAACACCCGTTATAAAATATAGGGGGTATGCAGAAGTTAAAAACGTACGAAATATACGTGAAACGCAGTTCTTCCTATAACCGATGTAGAAAGCATTTTATTTTACAAAATTATGGGAACAATCGTTTTCGGAAATATATATAGTTCTTCAATAGTTATAGCTGTAGCGCACACCGACTCTAACAGTCCTGCGGGTCATGTTCCAGTTCCGTGTTTGGATAGATACTCAATTGCGTACGCATGATTACATGCCACAACACTCAGTAAGGTATTAATATCACCAAACACGAATGTTCTTATTCAAGTGGTTTTGTTTTCGAAAATCTTGACAATTCACATCCTTGCAACTGAAACAGAATCTCGAAAAAAATACAGTTATGTCGAGAACTTGACATTTTGTGTTTTGCATATATGATGACGTAACAATGTTTTTGGTGCATAAAGTACCATTTGTAGATGCGTAATTTTGTTATCTCACTTTTCTGAAAGTTTCATGATTAGAAAGGGAATAGTTTTGAGGCAATTCTGTAGATTGAGATTGCAAGTCAGAACTCAATATTGCCAAAATTGAAAATCCTTTCTTAGTCACTATTTTGGTTCATTATTCAGCAAATTATGACTGTACCTTATGTATATATTGGTATCATTTACTCATAAAGAGTCTTAGTGTTTAATTATGTTGATTTATAGAGAGTTTTGTAAAACTGCATTCTAAGTGATGCTGGTCGGATGCTAAAAATAGACCAACTATAAGAATGCTTCAAAGCCTTCATTTTGAGTCAGTCAGCATAATTTTAAGGCTGCCATATTATTATATATATTAAAACCTTTGTTTGTGAGGAATTTCACAACATGACATGCAGGAGTTTGTCTGCAAACTAAGTTTATCTTCTTTCTTTTCATTCTGCTAGGCTGTATCTTTATGTAACAGGTGCTTGGAAAATGAATATCAGCTATTTTAATATGTTAACAAGAAGTTAGTGGCAAATGGTTGAAGAGCTAGGTTTTTGAATAGTAAGGCTTTGTTTTAAGTATGTTTTTGTATTTTTGAGACCTTTAATTTGTTGTAATTGGCAAAATCAGCTCTTAGAAGTGACCACTCATTTTGGTCAGCCATTTTGATTTTTCCCCATTTTTGGAGGGAGAGAAATAGCTGCTATTTTAATTGCTTTAAAGAATTATCTGGTTGTTAAGACTTATGTGTTAGGGTGCATAATTTTATATAGATTACATTGAATTATTTTGTTTTTGGTGACAATTTTTGGTTTTGTTGCTTTTGTTGGAAAATGTAATTTATGGGAGGAGTTAGAGTTTAAATGCCAATCATGTGAAAAATTAGATTGGTCTTTTAGCCAATCAGAAGACAGCATTTCTTCTCCTCTATATAAGGCCTGGATCCCATTTTATTTTTTAAAAATAAAAAATAAATAATAAAAATTAATTTTTTAAAAAATTTTTTTTTTTAAAATTTAAAAATTCAAACATACAAATTAAATCATTTATTTTTATTTTTTATTTTTTTTTGTTTTTTTTTTTTTTTATAAAATCAAAAAAAAAAATATTTTATATTTTTTGGGATTTTTTTTAGTTAATTTTTTTTTTTTTTTTTTTTTTTTTAAATTTTTTTTTTTTTGAGGTGGGGGGAAATCCGGGGGTTTTCTCCAAATATAATCTAAAAATAAGTCTTTTTTTGAAGGGCCTTTATAAAATTCTCATCAATCAAATCAAGCTTATGAGCTTTTTACTTTTGGACTTTTTGGCACTATGGACTAAAACTAGTAAATTCTATTCAAAATTAATACAGAAATTAATTACATTAGAGTGACAACAATTAGTAAATATTTTTGATGAGTAAACTCTGAGAATAAAAACAATGAAAATTTGGAATTTTATCATGGAACTTTATTGGACATGAAGATTTCTCTGGGAATAATTTTAACTAAATATCTTATGTTGTGCTTGAATATTCTCAACATCCTAAACAGGCACTTTTGGGATACAGTTTAAGATTGGTGTGTAAACTATGAAAGCAAGACATAACATTTGAAGCACCTGAATAACTCTTAGACTTTTTGTAAATATATGTAGAACTTGTTGCTGAGGTAAAATAAATGTATGAAAACAAATGGTGTTGGCTTTTTCAACTGAATAGTTAAGGAATGAAAGGGAGATAACAAATAAGAAAACTTGATCCCAGAACTTAAGCCATTTACCCTGGCAACACAGAACAATTTGAACAATGGAACATTTGATGCACTCGGCTCTTGAACCCCGAGTGTAAAAGACTTCTGACCGGTCTTATAAATGGTCAGTGGTGTCGGTCATCCTGATTAATAAATTGAAAGCCCACAAACTAAGTCTATTCCGAGGATCATTTGAAACCGAGCTTGCCCCCGAAGGGCAGGTTTACCACAGTTACATAAATTACTGAAATTATGAATTACATTAAACTTATTAGACACGCGTACACTCACAGACGCAGATACGCACACACGTATGCATGTATATCAAACAAGAGAATATTATAGTCAATTGTGAAAATACAAGTATATGCATTTAACATAATACATTTTAGTTAAAATAAATAACCACTATGCAAAAAGTTAGCAACAAATAGCGAGAAATGCACAGAACCGTGTCATATTAGCTTTTAAAATTTTATTTTAAAACATCCTTTACCAATTGTAAGAGGGACTGAATTCCACATACTTAAATATTGAAAGGAATGAGTAGTACGTGAGATTTGTACAGTTTTGCCTTGGAGAGGATCGTAAACTATAGCTTATGTGTTCTGTTGCCGTATTATTGAGTGATTTTTAGTAACACATCTTATAAAATACACTTCCTGCATATTTGAAACAGCGATTTTCAATTGTGAGCCACTGAATGATTTAAAGATGTTGTATATCTAGTATGTGATTGTATAGATGCGAAAATAATGCTGCAGCAATCGTACGTTGAATTGTAAAACTACAAATCAAACAAATCCTTTGACAAAGTACTTGCAAGTCCCATTTGATTTTATCGATTGTTTTGTTTGCAATTACAAACCCTAGATTCTAGTTTTATTTTGTATATACCGCATATTTATTAGGTAGTTTTTCCAACAAAATTTGGAAATTATCTGGCAACAGTTCAGGTGTATTAGGTGACCATTTCTACTCAAAGGAAAGGAAACTATAATATTTTGTTAAGTCAATATAATTTGATTATGCACAACATTGTAAATATCACAACCTGTTGTGTCACTGTCCGTACATTACATATGCAATCTTATGACCCTGGTTATGTTTATGATCGCAGCACGTGAAATTTGGCATTACAGAAGAAACATATTTTAGTATTGTCTTGTACTCATTCATACTCAGATTTTACGAAACCAATGATGTACGCGAACGTGAATATGACAACGGCAATTATATGTAGAAGATTTTGGTACGATTTTGGGAAGACTGCTATATTATACAGAAATAAAATGGACAGAAATAAGAAGGGAGGAAAGATATATTTCGAAATGCTTTGTAATCAGTGATAATAAATCCGAATTATAACCGCCGATATAACACTCGCATATTTACTTTAATTTATATTGCGTCATGTTCCCTTGTTTCTTCAAAAATTTCGTACTGTTTTCAAACATGTGAGTAAGCTTCTGATATATTTTATATTCCAGAAATTTTCATTCTAGGTATAATGAAATAGCGCAAAAGAAGGAAAAGAGCTTCACATGTGTACATTTCATGATCATGTTTTCTCACGATGTGTAGATGTCATGATCTTAAAATCTTACGATCGCCGCATGTCTTCTCCGGTGCTACCTGTAAACGTTAGATATCGTATATAATATTCAATAAAAACACGATTTATTCGTACATTTTTGTGCTTTTTGATTCTTTTAACACATTTATGAACTTATTAGTTTAAGTAAACGCTTATTTCATGAAGATTTGGGTAAGTTTTAAAAAGATTTGGTAAGATTTGGGTAAGATTTGGGTAGATTTGGGGTTTTCGTGCGGCCGCTTCCCAAAGAGAGTCTGAACATTTTTTTATTGTTGAAATGATTGCTTTTTTAAAACTGTTGCTGGAAGAATAGTTGACTGTTTGTTTATATGTAATCAACTGATATTGATTCACAAGACATAAAACTATAATTTTAAACGAGATTCTGAAATATCATATTGGACACTTCTGTTGCGATGTAACTTTTTGGTCGTCCCACGAATTCAGGTGCACATATTCCTGTGACGTCATAGGTCAACACACTTTATATTTTGGAAGCTGTTTAAACAATGTGACAACCAGCATAAATAAATTAAGTCGTATGATAAATGTTAGATGTTCTTGGTTTTATTTTGACCTTGGTTGTTTCTTTGTTTAATTTTTTGTACTCCGTACTGTTATAAAGGGTTCTAATTACCACGAAAACTGGGCCAACCAGCATACAGATAAAACAGTATCGACTACTCCCAGTATGTGCGTCATTGACTGGGTGCCGACCCACTTCGGACCATGGACACTTCGGACCATCACTTCGGACCAGATTTTACAGACACTTCGGACCAGATTTATAGACACTTCGGACCAGATTTATAGACACTTCGGACCATGAAAATATATTGCAAAATATCGTCATGATTTTATCATTAATTGTAACTTTCTCATATTGGCACCGCAACTGAAGCTAATTCTCTAAATGTTGATGTAAAACAATCAATTTGAAAAAAAATCAACATGAATAAAAATTGATCAGTCGATGATGTATTTACTTTGTCTTAAAAAGGACGATTTTGTGAAATTTTTATCTAACTAAATAGCAGTTTTAGACTTTCTTTGATAATGGGTGTGAACTGTACAAAGAAGCCTGTGGTGGTATTTGTTTCGACATCCGCTGCTTTGATACATGAAATTGCTAAGAAATTAACTTAATTATGTAATCAATAATTAATTTAGAATTGAATGCCGACGAATAAAAAAAGAACGGTTTCGAAATTACCAGTGAAGTAATAAATGGAAAACGTGAGTTTAGCAGTTTGATTAATTGCACTAATTTAACCTATTTTAATGATTTTGAACTAAAGATATTTAACTAAATATGTAGACGAGAATTAGTGTTATGATTTCCTGATTATAATTGCATAACAACTTTCAAATTGTTTTACCGATCACAAAAGAGTTGAAGAAGCAAATCCATGCTTCTATAGGTGTTTGTTTTAGCATTTGATTCGATTAGATGTATTTATTTTAGTAATTTCATTTTATGCCATTTATGGGGACCTTAATGATCAATTTTAATGTGTTTAACTCGTGAAAAACTTAGGTAGGTTCCTACAACGTATATGTAATCAACATAAAATAAAACTATTCATATATATCTGAGGAGACACGTGTGTTTATCACATAATCTATGCGTTTCTGTCTTTGGAATAAAATTGATGCTTGCTATTTGCATTAATTTGAGTTATTAACTTAGCTTTACTTGTGTTTTGTGTGATAGTTGTGTGACAATGTCTGACTCGTGTAACAGAAAACGCCGATAGAACGTTAAAAAATCTAGAAATAACATCATTTTACATAATCAATTCATAACTACCTTGTCAATTTGATACTACACACAACGCTCTTAAAGGTGCGAGACATCGACCAAACGTGTCAGTTGTTAAAAAAACAACTTGTTACAATGTTTGCAAATTACAGCCGCAATTAACGCCATGAACACTTTGCTATTAAAACATCGACATACATAAAGTTTAACATGTCATACCGCTAGTTAAACGAGTTATAAACTTAAAAATAATAACATTTAAATAAACATATATATCAATATGATTTAAATTTCATTTATTTATGATTTATAAAGATTATAAATCTGGTCCGAAGTGTCTACAAATCTGATCCGAAGTGTCTATAAATCTGGTCCGAAGTGTCTATAAATCTGGTCCGAAGTGTCTGGTCCGAAATGTCTATGGTCCGAAGTGTCCGTAATTCGTTGACTGTAGCTATTTTGATGCGGACATGCGCAGTGAATGAATTGTTCATGTTAACAGTTTGTTTGATGTACTTCTTCGAAGAGAAATATTGAACTCACGTTCTTGTATCAAACCAGCGTTAGGAAAGTGTGTCCGTTTCGTCTGGATAAGATAAGATAAGAAATTAGTTTATTATAGTGACTTGTGCATTTATACAGAACAATGACATGGTGATTAATGAGCATAAACATTAGCACCCGGCCCAGTGGGCCTATAAGTCACCTTAGACATATAATCATATTAAAGTACGTATGTGGTATAATAAGATTTATAGCAAATATAACGGATTTTCAACAATATACAATTCTTAACGTTAAGTCAATTGATGTGAACACATCTTATGTATTATTTGATTTGGCATCTGGATATGGATGTTATCACAAAACATAGAAGTTATGTCTTAATCCGTCACATGATCAATTACCTTCTGGATGTATATATGGGTGTACATATAACGCCAATCTTGCAAAGTAAATGGATGTTTTAGCACTTGTTACTTTTTCACCACTCTTTCAATACCACTGACAATCACCGCTTACATGGAAGTATTGCAGCGGCTATTTAGGAGTTGTTCGAGTTGAATTGGGCAATGTATAATCCAAGAGTTTTATGTATAAACTGAAACGCAGCACAATTTTGCAACCACCATCCAAGTTAGCTTCGTGAAGTAACAATGAAGTTTAAAGTCCCAGATCACATTGAGTATACTGATACAGAAAAATAAATTTACTGATAGGATAATGATATAACCATATTCTATTCATTCTAAACCAATGTTGAAATATGCCTTTGTTTCGTATTTAAGTAATTTCTTCATGAAAAAGAGTTGCCAGAAAGCATTTCTTACTTTGTTTTTGCAATAGCATTGAAAAAAATACTGTGCTATATTTCTAACATGTACATCAATTTAAAAAGCAAAGTTAGGTATGAGCTTAGTGACACTACCTCTGGGTTTCTAACTTAAGAAGGACTCCATTTAAGAGTGTTGCATACAAGTGAGTATTATTCTTACATATGCGTGTGCTGCGAAAAAGCGTTTCAGGACCAAAGAACATTTTTGAGGCATCTGAAACATATGCTGGGAAGAAAACTGTAATATTAACGGAAATTGCTTTTTGAAGGTAAAGTCTTAAACGATAAATACACTGACCGATATTTTGTCGAGCTCACTAGACGTTTCAGCTTTTCGTTGGATGCTACGTAATACGGATAAGACCATAGTGTTATCTCAAAATAAGTTCAAGATGTAACGTTATAATCGAGACATGTCGAATTTCTCAAACTCAAACTATAGCATGGATTTGGCGCCACTTCAGTTACCATCCAAGACAGCATGCTGGGCGTGTGACAAGATTGAAGTACCGCTCGAATACTGCGGGAAGTGCAAAGTCGCGAGATACTGTAGCAAACATTGTCAACTTTAGGACTGGTCCCGTTTTCATCAGTCGATATGTATATCACCTTTCTCAAAATGAAAATAGTGGCGATGGAAAGAAGGGGAAAAAAGACAAAAGATAAAAAATGAGGTAAGGGGAGGAAAGTTGAGGAGGAGAGGAGGAAGGAGGTGGGAAAAGGGAGGAGGAGAGAGGAGGGTAAGATAAGTGAACAATAAGGTCGAACTGATAGATAAGCTGGTAGTAAGTAGGATATATACCTATTTACGTGTGAATATCGATATTATTGCAACGGTGGTTTTTAAACGTCTTAAAGCTTGAGTCTTAAACGATAAATAAACAGTATGACATTTTTTACTTCAGTGATTGCTTGGATGTCAAGAAGTGAAGACGCACACTTGAGAAAAATGGATATATTCGATACAAAAGAAAAGAGAGTAAAGAGGAAGTTTAATAGGAGCGCATCTCGTAAAAGCCATGTGCCTCATTCTGAAATGTATATACGGATGGTCCTCCCAGCGGAGCAGACGACAGCTATAGCTAAGAGTATGCTTGATCGTCAGTCCAAACCTAAAGTGACATTAATCGATCTGGAATTGCAACGAATGAAAGAAGTCAGTAAAACACGGAAGCGTAAAGGTTCCATAGGGAAGTTAGATGGTATTAGTAACAAGAGTACGAAGAAACTTAGGCAGAGGGCACCATCTGCGAGCAGAAAGCCGAAGCAGACCTCAAAAGAAGATGAAAACATCACTACTATTGGACAGGTATTAAACTGAACACTTACATGACTCCTCCTCATTTGCAGTTTAGCCTTCAAGCGCGATGTTTGAATGTGATATATGTTTCAAAGGCTTTAGAAGACGGGATAATATGTTGCGGCATAAAAGGTCTGCACATCCGGACGAAGATTCAGAGGAAGACGTGATGTCAGACATTTCTGTACAAGAGGACATTTTTGGACCTGTTAATGAAAACAATTCTGATAACAGCGACAACGATATGTCTGTAACATCTGAGAAGAGTTTGGATATTGACCCTTGGGAATACATTGTAGAGGAAGCGTTTGATAAGTGCCAGTCGCAGTATGAAACCGAAGTGAAGGAGCTTATGGAAGAAGATACCGAGATCAGTGAAAGTGAAGCCAGAGAAAATGTCTTTGAGGACATGAAAAGCACTTACAGGAAAGCCATGATGAACATTTTCGGTAGAAAACTGATGTGGTTCGATGCTATGAAGAAGGATCCCATCTATAAAGCGATAAAGAAGACAGTCAATCAACTAATTGCAACAGAACACTACGAAGGGAAGGAAGCCTTAAAGTACGCCATTCTTAAACGGAGATTTCTGTTTGATAAAGTGCTGGAAAATTACGTCACTCCACAGTTGGAAGAGGAAGAAGATACGGAACAAATGGAAGATACTGAGTGAGAGTGATACATGTATAACAGGACTGTCAAACTTGTTCGGCTAATAGTAAAACGATATTGTCGAAGCTAAAGTGAGCTGCGTGTCTTTTGTATAAAAAACCTTTATGATCTGTGACATTTCTATCAACGAATTGACTGACTTCATTCATTTGTTCCATCTGGAAAGAGCAAAACTTGTGTCTGTTTTATTAAAACTCACGCTCTTATATTAAAGAAATGTAGATAATTTAGAAGAAAAAATAAATGTAGCTAATAAACACAGATGTCGCTTTGTGACTTCTCTTTCTCGGTCATTTTTCCAATAGGTGGTGTTTACCATTTAACTAAGGGTATATAAAAGCGTCTAGCAACAAGCAACAGTTTAAATCAAGTAATAAGCTTTTATATAAAACTATTCATTTAAAATATACGCAAGATTAAAATAATGTTTTCCTACAGCGCTCACTCCACTAAAATTAACGCTATTCAAAGAAAAGGCTTGCGGTTTACGGGTCGCAGTGTGTGCTTGGTATTCTTTCAAAAATGTAATTTGATCGTTTCACTGATTTGATTTGATTTGATTTGATGAGAATTTTATCAAGGTCCGTCCAAAAGAGCACTTATGTTAGCTTGATATTTGGATGAGACCCCGGCATGTCTCCCGTCATGCCTAAAAAATAAAATTTTGAAGCCAGAAAATAGGAGAAATTTACCTGACTGCAATTTCCAGCCAGTATAGCCAAAGTTTGTATTTGATTGGTTACCAAATAGTAGGCCAATCACGGCGACCAATGAGATCTAAGTGTGATTGACCTAGTTTGTATGTCTGGATTGTTAGCCTAACAGTTTTTAGAAAATTCTAATACTAGATGTTATATGTGTTTGTTTTGTAAAGTAAAAAATCCCCTTTAATAAAGTGTTGTCCTATTTTTATTTTGCTTAGCTTTTTGTGATGATAAAAAATTTAATCGTCCTGAATGATAGAATAAAATGTTATCCGAAAAGATGGT
The DNA here is from genome assembly GCA_022818135.1 of Saxidomus purpurata. Lineage (NCBI taxonomy): Eukaryota > Metazoa > Mollusca > Bivalvia > Venerida > Veneridae > Saxidomus > Saxidomus purpurata. The sequence continues at coordinate 9,024 of JAFMSR010001414.1, read as the reverse complement.
TTTACTTATTTGAACAAGTTAAAAAGTATGCATGAAAGTTTGACTTATGTTTCTACTCTGAAATTTTGAAAATATAAAAACCCCTTAAAACCCAAATAAGCCAGCAACCGCACAGGCTACTTGTTAACTTTACTTCTTTAATTATAATGGTGTACAATAGAAAATTATAAAGAGACTTGTACTAGTTGGTTGTTTACTACCGGAGCTAGAAGCAAAAATCGGAGCCAGGAGAGACAAAAATGATTAACCAATCAGCAGGGTGCTAATGGCCGCCAGTTCGGTCTACTACTGTTGAAAAAGCACAGTCATTAATGTAATTATTTGAATCATTTGTATCATAAATTAGATAAAATGCCAAAAATTTGTCTTTAAATATATGAATGTTGCTGTAGATCATGAGTTCGTAAAATAGAAATTTTATTCAAATTTTGTGGAATTTTGGTGAGAAATTCTTTTTAATTGTTTCAGAAGGAAATTTTAATTTTAATCTGTTAATCTGTTTTATTTTTTACTTATAAATAATAAAAGAAGTAAGTGTAGATCATGATTTGCATGATCGGCGATTCGGTCCTCGGACAGATGCTGGTGAAAAACTATTCCTGATCCTGGTTGACTAACCAGTACTTTTCACATCTTCTTTGTTGTGAGTGATTGGGTTTTCGTGCCTGAGTAAGATTGTTCTTAATGTAGTTTTGATCTTATATTACACATCTTTATTGGTTCGAAAATATAATTGCGAAAGTTAGATATGCTTTTCAAGATTAACATTGCTGTTCGTACTACTTGACCTGACCTACTTGTTGGTTTTGGGTGACCTACTGCGACTTTTAGTGCGCACGAACCGGATGGAGTTATAACAGGTGCGCGTTTGGCTTTTTTGGATCCGGCTATTTTTTGACAGTAGATTACTGCTTCCATTTAGGAAATTAGTAGTGTTTTGTGCATTTTCTGCAATGTCTGGGGTATCTAGTTATAGGATCAATCACTGTTTTTGGTTAGTTATGACTTTTTATATGGGCATTAAGTATGCATTTTCTTGTTTAAGCAGTCATTAATTGTGATTATTTTTATTTTCTACGTTTTTCCAGTCATTGTCCTGGTGATTATTTTGGACATTTATTAGTTGTATGTTTGTTTTTGTAATCACCAGGGGTTTGTATATGCGTGGGTTATAATGGTATGTCGCCACAGACACTATTTTTTCCTATGTAGGTATCAAATTTCTTACTCAGACACTAGAACCGCTGAAAAGTAAAAATTTGTTAATTTCACATATTTCTATAAAATGACTAATAACTATCTAATATACTGAGCTTCCGTCACATGTCAAGATGTCGGCTTTATACCGGGTTTGTCACGTGGTAGGTATTTGTAGTAATTATTCTATACATGTGTTTTTTATATATTTAGATAGAGAAAAAAGGATTTTTTGTCGATTTTGTTTAAATAAAGCTTTTTTCTTACGGTTTTTTGTGTTATATCTTTGGTCCTTGTTATTCTAAATATAATTTGGTCGAAATATAAACTGTCAATGTTTTGTATCCTTTATAAATTGTCTTTTATGCTACAAAATTTTGGAAAATCGCGGAATAAATTATCTGTAATAAAATTGTCTAATGTTTTCAATCTTTTCTATTTTCATTTCAAATCTTTACTAAATCGTGCTTTATAGTTATGGCTAGGGTGTTGGGTAGCCCTTATCTAGTTCTAAAGTTTTTTGTTATAAAATTTTCATGTTGTCCGGAGGTATATGAATTCAGTGTTTTAAATATGTGTTTTGTCTCAAAGATTCACCTGAGGTGGGGGTTTGATGTCCTTGACCTTTCTGTACCGGAAGCTCATTCTTGTTAACATATATACATGTATAATAAAGTATACTAAACTACTTAAAGGTAAATTACAGGACACCCCTGGTTTACAGAGAGTGTGTTAGGAGTTTCTTAGTGTGGAAATATTTGTTTTATGTCACTAAAATGCGATACTGGCTTGCCTATTCTAATCTAATCTACGAAATAACATATCTACAATCTATAATAGACTTGCCATATCTACCCCTATGTACTTTTATCAAATATAGAGTTGTGTGAGTTGTGTGCTGTGTTCTGTATATAGGGTCCTAGAGCTCAGGGCTAGCACCATGCATTCCGCGCACCATGCTCCTGCAGAGTCCAAGTACCGTTTTTCCCCCATTGCGAGTTACGCATTATTTCGTTAAGGTGGGAGTCCCAAATAAAGGGTAAGATACGGTTTTTAGTCGATCTACACTTGCGCAGTCCGTGTACTACATCATACTTCCCCTTGGTCTTTTGGTACGACCGTGTGGGTGTGTGGGTTCGAGTGATTGCCGGGCGGCATTAACACTCCGTAAAAGTCACCTATGACGTTTGTGTTTTCAGTAGTGTGTATGTTTGTTCTGGTGTTTTGCCGAGCAGTCCATTATGTAATCGGTCCTAATCTATATTTTTTCATTGTATCCTATATTTTTGATAAATTCGAATACGACCAGGCGAATATCTTGTGCTATTTCTTTTGGTGGATCTAACAGAGTTTTTTCCGTAATAGTTATTAGTTCTAATTTCAAAAGTTTTGTTTCAAATATTTTCCTTTCTTCCGAATATAATGGGCAGTGAAACATTAGATGGCCAAAATTTTCTACTTCGTTACAGTGTTGGCAGTTTTGTCTTCTATGTATCGGTCCCCTTTAAGATAGCTACTTTTTAGTTTAAGTCTAGTATACATTGTGTCTATTTTTCTATCATGATGGTACGTTTGTAATTTGCTAGGCGGTTTAATATTAATTTCTATGTTATGTGTTGAGCAGTAAGTTTCCCATTGCTGTAGATATTTTTGTTTTACTTTATCTTTTATGATGCTGTAGACTTCCGGTACGCTGAGCTTAATATGAATTTCTGTACCGGAAGTGCTGCCGTATTTTGCTTTGTCGTCTGCTAATTCATTTCCGTTTATGCCCACATGACTTGGTACCCACATTAACTGAACTTCGTCCCCTCTATGTTTTATATCTGTGATTGTTTTTAGTATATTAAAGATCATTTCTTGTCTGTGAGATTGTCCTGATTTTATTGCCATTAAGGAACTAAGACTATCACTAATAATGACTGATTTTGTAATGTGATTTTCTTTACAGTAAGTTATCGCATAATCTATTGCTGCTAATTCGCATGTAAATATTGAAACTTGATGTTGAAGCTTTAAACTCTTGTTGTGTAAGATTGTTCCGTCTTCTCCTATAACTACTATGCCCGCCCCTGCTATTTGTTTTGACGGGTCCTTACTTCCATCTGTATAAATTTGGATAAAGTCTCTAAAGTGCCGAATAATGTTTAGATTTGCAATAATTTTGTTTCTTTCAGCGTTTTCAGATTTGTTAATTTTTCCTACTAGATCTAAATTGATCTCAGGCATTTCAATATTGATTAGTTGTTCATAGCACGGTTCTTGAATTTGGGTATCGCCTAGGCCGTATCCTGTAATTAGAGTTCTGATGTGTTGTGTGTAAGGTTTCTTCAAATTTTTGTTACTTTTGATTTTGTAAAAATATGCCGGGTGGTCGCATATATCGTCATTGATAGGTAAGTTTGGGCCCAGTCTGGAGCTTCTGGCCCAATATTTTAGTGCTTGAAGTTCTCTCTGTAAAGGTAGTGGGATCATAGCTGTTTCGGTATGTAAAGGGAGAGTAGAGGTATGCCTCGGACATCCTATTATGGTTTTTAGTGCCCTATTTTGTATTCTTTGAACCTTTTTAGTTGTGATTCTTTTGCGGAGGCGTATACTATGCTGCCATAATTGATTTTGCTAAGGATGAGGGCCTTGTAAATGTTTAGAAGGCATTTTTGTCTGTACCCCAAGATTTTTCCCTTTACTGCTCTTATGATATTTAGATCTTTAAGACATCTTTTGTCATATGTTCTATATGCATTTTCCATGATAGAGTTTTGTCAAAATACATTCCCAAAAATTTTGCGTGTTCATTATATGTGAGGTTCGTACCATAACGTTAATTTCGGAAAGTTGTTGGCTCTTTCCGGAGGTTTTACGGACGGTCTATGTATTAATAACACTTGAGTTTTTGCTGGGTTAATTATGAAGCCCCAGGATTTGCTCCATTTTTCTACTGTATTCAAAACAGTTTGTGCTTTTTACTGCCTGTACCGGACTTAATGATGTTAGCCATGTGGCGGAGTCGTCTACAAATTGAGATATTTTAGCATTTAAAGTAGGTTTTTCTCTGTTTAATTCGTTGATTTGTGTTTCAAAGGTATTCATCATGAGGCTAAAAATTATGGGGGACAGAACCGCTCCTGGGGGCACCCATTTACTGTTTCCACTACCTCTGAGAGAGCTCCATTGTATTTTACCTTAATCTGTCTGTTTTGTAGAAAGCACCTTAACCATTTTATCATTCGTCCTTGTATTCCGGAGTTTTGGAGTTGCAATAGTGCTCCTCCGTTCCACATTTTATCGAAAGCATTACTAAGATCTAAAAATATAGCTATAAGATATTTATGTTCTGCCTGTGCGATTTTGCCATCTGATTCTAATCGTGTAATATTGTCATCACATGAATGATGTGATCTGCATCCTGATTGGTATTTAGACATTATATTGTTTTTTTCCAAATATGCGCACAGCCTGGGTTTTATCATTTTTTGCATTAATTTTGTAAATGTTGATGTTAGAGAAATTGGTCTATAAGAGGCGGGTTCATTTTTGTCTTTATTAGGTTTTAGTAATGGAATGATAACTGCATGGTTCCAGCTTTCTGGCGTGGTGCCCTCTACCCATGATTGATTAAAAATTTGTAAGAGTGTATTTCTGCTTTCCTGTGGTAATTTTTTAAGTATTTTGTAATGTATCAGGTCTTCTCCCAGCGCACCGTCCTTGCAGTTCGGACAAAGCTTTATTAAATTCAAATATAGTAAATTTTTGATTGTATTCTTGGGAGTTGTCATTATTTCTATTATTAATATGTTCATTAACTGCTCTGTTAATAATTATTTTGTTTACCAGAAAGTCTCTAGTGTATCCTTTATTACTACTGGCTTCAGCATATTGTTGGACTAATGCGTTAGCTTTTTTTTTTGGCTCAGTAATAATATGTTGTCCTATTTTAAATACTGGATGGCTTTGTACTCTGCCTTTTACTTTGTTTACAAAATTCCAAACTTCTTTAGATGAGGTATTGCTTGTTATAGTTGAGCAGAAATTGCGCCAACTGTCTTGCTTTGCTTTTTAAATTATTCTTACTGCTCTTGCCCGGGCCATTTTAAATAGAATGAGAGTTATGGGAGTTTTTTTCCCTTTTGTGAATTTTACGTCTAATTTCTCTACTTGTAAGGCCGTGGCATGCCTGTGTCCACCATACTTTTTGATTCTAGTTTTTACAATTTTTGGTTTTGATTTTGGAATTGTTTTTTCTAAAATACTATTGAGTTTATCTAAGAATTCTTTGAAATTTTGTTCAACTGTTTGTTCTTTTATCTTATAATTCAATTGTCATGCATAAATGGTGAAATTCCATCCACTGGGCAGTGGATGCCATGTCTATGAGCCATTTTCACTTATAATAGCATTTTCAAACCTTATTGGTGTTTCTATTATTGTTATTACAGGTAGATGGTCACTATGGAAGCTATTGTCGACTACAAGGAACGTTGCCCTGGGGTGCAGACCTGAGGAGACTATAGATAGATCCAGGGCTGAGTCTATCTGGTTTGCCTGCTCGGCGAGACGGGTGACATTGGCCATCATTGATGCAATTGAGATCTGTTTCATTCATGAAGTCTATCAGATCCTCTGCCCCAGCATCGCGCCTAAAATCATTTTCTGGGGTTCCAAAGTGGATGTTTTAAGTTAAAGTCTCCTACTATTGCATTAGACTGTCCTAAGTTTTGAAGCTATTTCTAAAAACATTTATGTTGTTATTATCTTTACTGTTTGTGTAGTAATTATAAATCGAAATGTTACTATCTTTACCAATGATCTCTATTGCAATGTTTTGATTAATAGTATTATAATCTGTTTGTTTCGTTAAGTATGAAAGTCCGTTGCGGACATATATGCATAATCCCTGATCGTTTCACCATGAAAATCTCGCTTGTTATTTAATACCTGTTTGTGGTTTTTATAAGTATGCAGTTGATGTCCTTTCGAAATATATTAGTTATCAACTTTTTTAAAATATTTGATTAATCTACATGTATGTTGAGAAATATACGCTGAAAGTTGTTTTATTTTCATTGCATTATACGCTTGAATAAACCGTCCTATCTTTTTATAAGTGTTTCATTTGGAATTTTACAATGGGTAGGTTCCATTTATTGGTCATTGGGGTGCTCACTAAAGTCCAGTATTACTTGTGGGATTTCGACGGCATACCCCAAATTTGAAATGAATAATCCGAAATATCAACATATATGTCTCATTTGCAGAAACCAGTGCCATAAGATAGAATCGAACAAAACGTTTTGACACATATAGCCGCAAACATTCAGGAGACCGAACCAAACGACTTTTACCTCCCTTAGATATCCCTAAAAGGTTAGAAGCGTTTGCATTGTTCAGTTCTCCTCACTACCTTCCGAGGCTTGCATTTTCACATGCTTGAGAAATGCCTTACGGTTTTCAAACACGCAGTCGCAGCATACACAGATATTTTGAATAATACTGCATGTATCGCATGTATGCCATACCGAAGTGTGTATAGGTTCTCCGAAGCAAAAACGTAACCACATTTCCTACAATGAAATATGATGTTCTGTCGTTACTCTCAAGTGAGATAACGGTCTCGCTTTATTAGCAACTGACCTCGCCGTCTGTACTAAATCACCATCATATATATCAACACTATAAGCCACACGCATGACCCTCCTCATAACTCCCTCGTACCTCCTCATTACCTCCTCATGCCTCCTCTTTACCTTCTCAATAACTCACCATACTTCCTGAATGACTCATCTTGTTACTTCGTGTGGCTTATAGTGTTGATATATATAATAGTGACTCCTACCATACCCCTGTAGAGATATATTATGTGACATTTGCTCGCGACACATCCTATAGAAAACCGACTTATGCACGTAACACACCGGATATTTAGTGCTAATTGAATGGCGGACGCAAAAGCTGATATGGTTCAGTAACCGGTGTTATAACCTGAAAGTCTGTTGCTGTCTCTAGCGTGCATAAACTATAATCTCTTCAAATGTATCGTTTTAAATATATATTTTAAAAAATTAGTTTTTCAGGGGTTATTGACATTCATGTAGGTCTTCATATCCAGGAGCGTTAAATTAGCATAATATAATTGGTTTCCGGAGGTTATTTACATTTGATATTTTATAACTTTTGTTATAACCTGAAAAGTCCGCGGCTGTCCTCAGGGTGAATAATTTATACTCTCTTCAAATGAAAATTAGTTTTCTGAGGCTATTGACATTCATGTTTCTTCTTCTATCGGGATTGCCCGAAACACTTTTAAAAACAATATGTCTCCCCATTCAGGGGCATCACCTTGCGATAATAAAACCCTCAATTCTCTGTAGGCAGTTATTTCCCCTACATCAAGTTCATGCAAACATATAGTAATAAGCCAAAAATATCAGTATAAGTGCAAATTCTGCATGGGCAAATTCCTGTGGGGGTAGGGGGGTAGGGCACCCCCATTTTATACTACTAACTGGATGCATTTACAAATCTTTAGGCATGTATTATGTTCAAAAATTCAATTGTTTTTCTGTTATTTTATTTACTGACAGACAGTCATACTAGAACCCTATCCTCCATATGAATAAAATAATAACTAAATTCACACACGGAACAACTTAAGACACTTGTATCAAGCATACTAATTTGCAAGTTAATTCTTTTCACTATGTAAGATCATCTCTGACAGAATATAGATCCTATACATGTTTATAAATTATGTAAGGTCAGAATATACCTGTATTTAACCAAGGCATATTAAGATATGTTAATTTAGAAATAATAAATGGCTTGAAGGCTTCTTTATCGAAATTGAAGCGATGCGGACGAACGAAATAGGGCGTCATATTCGAACCTAACAAAAGCAGTATAGTCGATTTAAATGCGTTCCGCTAAACTGAGCTGTACCACATTTTTACGTGGGAGTAATGACGTCAGTGTGATGACGTAAATGCTTTCTTATCTCTTGCTTTGTCTCCCTGAAATCAAAACACTGAATGGCATTTGGTTAATCCTGAATATTCTTGGCCTTTTTTAAAGGAAAACAAGCTTAAGTCGCAATCAAAAATAATATTTTAGGTTCTAAGGCTTAACCATTTGCTGCGATTGTTGTATTTATATAGATATTACTCCTATGTCTATATTTTATTTTTTCATGTGAAGTAAATTAGAAAATCGGAAGTAGCTACTTCCCATGTCCGAAGCTCTGCCTCTTTTGTCCAAATGCTTAATCCATATTAAAGCATTCCATTGACTATAGAAATATACTATAAGCATATTAGAATTTTTCTTTTTAATTTCATAGTCAATTTCCTTTTAAGCTAGGGCTGTAGATTTCTGGGCACTGTGGTCATAATTAGCATACTACATTTCCCAAAACCTGTAGACAATTTAACTGTAAATCATACCCAATGAGAAAGAAGGGGAAGATAGTTAAAGTGATAGTTACTCTTCAAAAGGATCATCATAAGCTTTGAAAGACATTAGTCACTGATTCGTACTACTTGAATAATGAACATTACGAAAGTTCTAACAGAAATATATGAATCTGTGTATCACTGTTTTATTCCCATTGAATAAGGAGAAATTCAGTCAAAACTCCCTTCTTGACTATCCTAGTCAAAATAGATATTCAATCCTTTTCTATTACGTACATTTTAATATAATTAATTATATTATTCTGCAAGAGGTATGGCTTGGGCATTATTTACTTTTTTATGTTTCTCAAAGCATTTCCTAAGATTTTTGCTTCGTTCTTGATCATAACTCAATATTGAAAATGGGGGGGTAATATAACTT
>JAFMSR010001413.1:0-28301 GCA_022818135.1 Saxidomus purpurata | reverse complement strand
AACACACCATAAAACAACACAATACTACTCAGCAGAGCACAACACAACACAGCACAACACACTATAAAACAACAGAACACAACTCAGCAGAGCACAAACACAACACAGCACAACACAACACAACATAACACAACACAACATAAACAACAGAACACAAACACATCATAAAACAACAGAATACAACTCAGCAGAGCACAACACATCACAACACAACACAACACGTCACATCATAAAACAACAAAACACAACATAATACAGCACAACACAGCACAGCATGAAACAATAGAGCACAATACAGCAGGAGTACAATACTAAACAGCAGGACACCACAAAACACATCCGCTATGGACACAACATCGCCCAGAAGAACCCAATACAACACAAAATCTACATAAATATTAAGTCAATTATTGCCCCAAAAAAAACAAATCTAGCGTAAAGTTTGTGTAGGAAAAACAGCCTCAAGGGGTAGACAAAACGTCTGCAGTAGCCTGCTTATTGTTTTAAAAGTGGAACAGTGAAACACAGTGAAATACAAGTTGTATACAACTTTCTTAGCAAATATTTGTAAATGGCATGGTCGTGTCATACATGGCCGCCGACGGATTTAGTGCCAAGAGACCTCCTGAAAGAATGCCAAAAAATACACCACTCAGTAGGTTCATGTAGTTTGAAGTCAACGCACTGCTTTGCAGAAAAGCAGGTAATAAATATCTGCTGCGGAAGTAACGGCTGCAAAAATGCCATTAGATACAGTTTTTGCCAAGCCTTCTAATATTGAGACAGATAATTCAGTGTTATCTATTAGAATAGGTAATTCATTGACCCGCACGTAAAATGTCAGCGTCTAAACAAATGATATACCACGCCAATTAATAGTTTAGATAGAATCACAATAAGATACGGTTCGAATATCTGTTCTGATAATCCATATTAACTTATTATCAATTCATAAGCTTTAAATCCCAAGTGTATAACGATATGGCTTTAATCAACGGAGTTGGCATGCATCTAACTATGTCAAGGGAATACTTGTTTCTAAATAAGGAGAATTTTAATTACTTTTGCACAATAGCTGGTAGATTGTATAATTGCAGACAATAACTGCACCAACGGGTTGTTATTTTGTCTCTGTTACTTGTATGATTTTTTTCTTGCATTTTTGATATGAGTTTTTTTTTCTCTATTGTATAAAACTCGGTGTATGAAACTTGTGTGAAACTTCAGCGGTACACAAGTGATATAAAACGTGTGTGAAATTGTACAAAACTGCATGAAACTTGTTTGAAACTTGATCGAACCTCGAATGGAGATTATAACTTGTGCTATTGTTGGATGAAATTTGTATGAAATTGTGTGAAACTTTCATGAAACTCAAAATTACGAAATTTCTGTACATGAAACTTGTATGAAACCTTTTTTTAGTGAAACGTGTCCGTAAGTTGAATGAAACTAGAAAGCGGCTACACAAAACTTGTATGAATCATGCGCGAAACGAGCATAAAACATACACGAAACTTATGCGGAGCTTGTACGAAACTTGTATGAAATTTGTCTGAAATTATCGGAATGCAAGCCTCTACGAATATGCTCATTTAAATGTTGCTGTTACTAACAAACTGTGGTAATTCACGCCGTTCATTCAACTGATTGAAACTGTGTAAGCTACTGGTGTTCGTGACCTCATTAGATACCCACTTTACGGCCCTGCCAGTTTGAAATTAATCAAATGAAATGTGATGAATTTTGTCCGTCACGAAAACAGACAGCCACTGAATTATTAAAGCTAGTTACGTCAATTAAAGATTTGTGTTAGATAAATGAAAATGTGTATTTTATTTAGGGCATTATAACGTTGCACGCACAGGCATTGCGTTAATCGACCGTTTCAATTTGATTTCAAGTGCGGGTTGACGGTTGGGTATAAATTTTTTGCGAATCTATACTGTCGTTGTTTGTTTAATTCCCGGAGAAACTGAGAATGGATATTAATCAAAATTTTATTTCATTTTAATGTATTTTATTGTGTGGTGTAAACGATCTTTTTTAGAAGTGTAGCCATAAAAACGCGAACATGTTTTTTATACACGTATCATACATGTATAAACATATATCATGTTTTACATTATCATAAAAATAACTTAAATAGGTGTTTGAATAATCTATGGAAGGCTACGGGAGCTATCCGTCAAGTTTTTATCGCAACCTGTATTCAAATATTGATATAATTTAAGCCTTTTAATAACCTTTCTAAACTTTGGGCGAAATATTCAGGTAGCCAAATGTAAACAAAGTTTGTTTGATCGTTTGCAAATATAGCTAGTCCGAGTATACAAAGTGTATAAACTAGAGATAGTTCTTTTAAACCGTGGTATTAAATGTCGTAATTTAACTTAAATATCAATAATACAGTTCATGATAAATGAAAAGTCTCACAATTATTTCTAAATACAGTTAACAAAGCAAATTGTGTTGCTTGTTTGATTAAAACGCCGTTCTTTGAGACAATCTGAGGTCGCTTAGGTGAAAAGGAAAAACGTCTAATCCAAAAATCAACATTGTTATCGATATGTACTAGACATGACACATGCCGCACATGCATTTCATTGACGAGAACACGCCGGCGATTGTTTTATTGCAACTTGATACCGCTTTTAGTTGTTAATATGCAGTTGGCATGTGCCAATTGCTTAATTTCTTATTGTTATTTGAAATTTGAGTGAATTATTTACATAATTTGCAAATGCATTTGTAACTTGAATATAGTACTGTTGTGTTTCTATAAATATTGAAAGACCTTTTCCACGCTATATAGCTGTGTTAATGAAATACATTGTATCTGTCTTCGCAGGAATGTTACTTGATATAAAACTTTACTTTCGAACAGACAAAATTTATTCATTGCGTCAAACAATTCTATTTTAGGACTAAAGTGCCCGGTTGATACGGAAGGAGGACTAAAGCGGAAGCGGAAGTATAAGAATGACACGCGCATCCCACAGTACGTCCACAATTGTGAAAATGAGCCAGGTTAACCAGAGTAGGAAGAACGGAAGTGGTGGGAGTTATCCACAGTGGATGCGTACCTTGGAGGAGAAGTACCAAAAACTACACAAAAAGATCGCGGAAAACACCAGCATGGGGTATGGACGATTTAATTCCTGTGTTGGACGGACCGTATACGACGCACGTTTATCTCAGGCTTTGTTACGATACAAAGATTTAGCAGTTCAGAAAAATAATTTGAAATCCAAATCAACTTCTAAGGTAGGTGAAATAAACAATAATAATGAAACCGGTAATGTAACTTCAGAAAATGAAAAACTGTCAAGGCAAAATCAATATTTGAATAATACGCCAGCAATAGATCCCGACAATGAAACTGTAAATAACTGTGAAGGAAATGAAAAATTCGGTACGTTGTCACCTAAACTTAGTCAAAACTTTCAGCAAACTTTGAACGAGGAGGTTGCCCCGAGTGACGAGTCGTCTCTAGAGTTTGATAAGGATATAGATTCAGAGGATGAAAATGTTTATGGATCTAAAAATAGACCAAGTAATGAGGAATTAGACCCGTTTGTAGAACGCAGTCGTGGCACACGTCTTATCAGTTCTGATAAAACTCGAGCAACGCTTACAACTGACAGTGATAAATTAAATATAAACAAATACTGCAGGAAAAACTTAAAGACATCGGTTAGCAGGACAAGCAAAGTGACTTCTAAATCCTGTCCGGCTAAAATTCAGTCTAAGACACTTGAAAAGTCTAACCAGAAACGGTTGTTGCTATCTCGGAGTAAAAGTGCAAATAGAAATGCAAGAATGTTCACGCCAATGTCAGAAGAGGCAAAACACGCAATATCGGAAACCATTCACGAAATGAATCATTCAACACCAGGAAGAACTGTCAGATCGGAAGTAAGTTTTATACCAAGCCGAGGGCGGAAGTGCGTAAAAACATGGGCAACACAGAAGAAAGAAAAAAGTGCTTCTGATGTAAGAAAAGTGCTTGAAAGTGCATCTCAATGTTTGGAGGACTGTGTAAGTGATGGGGTAAATCTATGTGAACGCAATTCTGCAGACGATAACGATTCTTGTCATTCTTCGGGTGGAACAATACCCGAAGAGGCACTGAGAACGCACTCTCGACTTCCGGATATCTCAAATGGAAGTGCTCGTGAACGGAACAATACTCGAAATTCGTCCTGCCGACTTCCAGGAATAGGAAAATATGACATAGCGCAGGATACTTTTGAAATTACCCCACTCGGTTTCGACAGTAGATATAATGACGTGCAAGTTGTGGAGGAGAGAGAATCTGAAACCCCGCCACCGGATATACGTCAGAGATCAATTGACAAGTGTTCTGAGTGGCTAAATAAATACAACAAATGAACTGGGCGTTGGCACGTCTCTAGATTTACCAAACAAGCTATTGATGAAACGAAAACCATATACATGTAGCATTTCAACAAGCCCTGCTACATACAGACTCCTCATATAAGCACCGGTAAGGGGAAGTAACTACTGCTAAGAGTTGGACTGGCGAATGGATATCTACGATGCGGTTTTAAATCAGGACTCTATATTCAGTTACAAACGCGCTTGACTTGAGAATGTACATGTTGTTGACAGACATATTTGTCATTTACGTAATAATTGTAGTTACTCATTCTTCGGAGAGAATTCATTGTCGTCTTCTATGAAGAGAAAGATATTTTTATACTTAACGCTAGTCCTAAATATGAAGCATTTCTGTGATAAGTATTTTGTGTGCATATGCATGTGTAACAGGAAAAATACATGTTCACCGTCATGATACATGTACCGTCATTTTTGTACTGATAAAGTAATTCATTATGTCGGCTTTATCTTTTAACTGTATACAACTTCAGATTGAATTAGTACAAAATCAAAGAAGAAAAAATAAAAGAACACGAGTGTCCTTATGTAAGTTTAAAGCTCGGAATTTAATTTCTAAGGATTTTATATGGTTAAAACAATCGAGTTACGTTTTACATTAACTTTAACTCACAAGAAAAGCCTACGATAAACTTCGAGTTTGACCCGTTTCCCGAATGGAGAAAAGAGAGGCTAATCTGACTGGTTAAACGACAAACATGACGTCAATCGTACGCCGAGAACAGAAAAAAATAAAGCGTGCAATTGTCTCTGGTATATTTCGGATCTGGTTACTTTGGCTGTTGATCATTTGGAAAGTTAAAGAGCCAAAATGTCAGCATACATGTTGAAAAAAGGGTGTTTTTATTTTTATTAAATGCGAATTAAACACAGCATATACGCGAACAAAGTATCAAAATAGCGCATGCACATAACTTTTTTTCTAAAATGAAACTCACCATCCTTCGATAGACAGTACCATTAATTGTTTGAAGGGTATCATTTCTTTGTAATTAAAGTCTTGTTCTTCGTCCTCACGGGAACGAAGAATTATGGTGGACAAAAGAACCCGCAAACAAAAGTTACATCTTGGGGTTTTCCCCGAATGATACATTGTAATTTACCACTTTATCTACAAAAATGTTTCATTTCCATATTTGATTGTTTGCGAGAATTGTATTTCTGTCATTTAAAAAAAACTAGTGAAAGATAAATTCTACGTGGATTTATCGTTAGACATTTTGTTTCACGAAGTTGAATATGTCTGTCTGTTTCAAAATCGCGAAATTTCTGTCATGCGAAACGTACCGTTAGAATTTACGGAAATTGCCGAGTGCTATTTAAATAGTGTGTTTATATTTATGAGCAATGAAACTTTTTATTGTTAACCATTTGCTAAAATGTTTGAAGCAATATATTTCCGCATTATGTAGTATTATTATTCACATTTACAGTTTGTTTTATTAAATTATGTCAGATTCTGAAAATAAAACTTAAATTGATATTGACTTGCTGTTTTGTATGTAACATCGTATTTCATTGATGGAGTCTTTTTCTCTTCTCATCGACTGACGGACATGTGTTCGAGCCCCGCTATTGACCTTGTCTCTTTATAAGAAAACAGGCAGAATGTTTTCACGGTGGATTCTGCCCGTCCGTAAGTAACTGAGATACTACGTATTAAATAATACATCTTTAGTACTGATGCAAAGGGCGTTAAAACTCTACAAAACGGACATTGACTTCAGGGCCATACTTCCTGATTCATTCAAATATGAACATATCTGCTTCAAGGCATATGATATACACGTATATACACGCATATACTGTCCGAGCTGTAATGTTCTAAAAATTAAGCGCAGTAAATGTAAACAAGAAAAACTGTGATACAAAGTATCACAGCGGGCCAACAAACAAAAATCCCATGTAAATATTTTGAAAATTGGTGATAATTGATATTGAGGCATGGCCCCAAAAGAACTCGAGGGAACCAATTCTGGTTGAACAAGCAAACCTGACACGACACCACATCTACTGACTGGCCTGTAGTATCGAAACTTTACTGTTATCAAATAATATTTATACAGTATGTCCAGGAATGCTCTATAGACCGTTCCTGGTATGTCTCAATTTTTCATTACCATTATCCTTATTAATTTGACATGAATGAAGATTTTTATTATTATTTGCCGTAAAATATTCTTAAAAAATTAAAAATGATTATTAAAACAGCAGAAAAAAGTTTTAAAAAAATTGGGTGTGGATGGGATTCGAACTCGTGGTTTCTGAAAGTACACGTACACAATAAGTGTTTTTGCTATCGGCTTTATCCATTACACCACGGAGGCAGACTAATTTAGAATGGGAAAAAATTAGCTAAAACAATATCATATATGTCTAAAAAGGCCATAAAAGAATATTCAGTCGACTCGTTTCGTTTCTATAATGTCAAAGGTTATGTTAGTGAAAAAAGCAATCATATATCCATTTTTCTAGGTGTAGATTGCGACTGAAACGTGAAAAGCGCTTTTTTTTCTTTTTTTACCAGCGTATATTAGATTGCGCCCTCTATGAAACGAACGACAGCTCAATTACAAACGACAACTCTTGCTTTTCAAAAAAAAATGACTGTGTCTACAGTTTTCATCTCAGAAGTACCGCAATTTTATAATGAAGAGAGACGCATATGTTCGATATAGTGCTTAAGTCTCCATGCATCTTTTACTCACCACGTATTAAATATAGCGGGCCGCTGCTGCGGCCCGCAATCATCCCTACTTGTTTATACATCATAAGAAATGACCATATAAAATAGCTGGGTACTGGATACATCCCTATTTTAAAAAAAATGATCAATTTAGACAAATCAGTATTGGTTGTTGCTTTATTGTAGCCGTGTCATTGTTCTAGTGAATAAGGTCGATTTTAATCACATAAAATGTCACTGAAAGAGGGGTGGCATGTTCGAACCTAGCTATCGGTCTGGCTATTCGTGTGAGGCAGTTGGCAGTTCTTTACTGAGAATGGGAATCCGGTACTGATGCTGTCGAGAAACAAACACTAGATAAACTGTCCGCCTATACGCAACGCAGTTGTGTAATCCAAAGACAAAACAAGACGAATTTTGATGCAAGGCATCAAAGACGCCGCGCATGTTTTGAAGCATGGCTGGGAGATGGGCACTGGGGCAGGTTTCTATTATAAAATGTGCGTGGTTAACATCAGCGAACCCTTTGTTAACATCAGCGAACCCTTTTTTACTACATAAAATGATCATTACCTCTGTCACGGACCTATATACACATTATGTTAATTATGTTATTTGTTTTATTCATCCTTGTAATGATATATGCAAATAAAAAGATTTTAAATGATTTTCTAGTTTCTGTTTTTTATTTTCATTCACTCATGGGAATTTTCGTAACTGGAAATGCAGATAAGTTGTTAACCTGTCAAAGAACTTGAACAAAAAATATCGCTAAAATTTATCGAACTATTTAAATACAAAAAAAGAAAAGTAATACTTTTTTCTAATAGGGAACGGACCTATACACATGTGTATATAGGTCCGTGATTGCAATGATTTTGGGTTTTAATACCGTCTAAGGGAGGTAATCGTTACAACATAAAGTACACACTAAGTTACATCGAACTAATTTGCTTAAAACCTAACCTATCATTCTAAAATTACACATATTCAACAAATACATTAATTTTTATCATTTAGAATAATAAAAAGTGTATTTAACATAAAAAACTATTGAATTAAGACTTGTTTCCTGTAATCTCATTTGTTTTTGGTTGTTTCCGGTAAAAAGTTGTTTTCGGTAATCAGTAATTTTTTTTTTTTTTTTTTTTTTTTTTTATTTATTTTTTTTTTTTTTTTTAAAATTTTAAATATATTTTTTTTTTTTTTTTTTTATAAAAAAAAAAAAAAAATTTTAAATTTTTTTTTTTTTTTTTTTTTTTTTTTTTTTTAAAATTTTTTTTTTTAAAAAAAATTTTTTTTTTTTATTTTTTTTTTTAAATTTTTTTTTTTAGATTTTTTTTTTTTTTTTTTTGTTTTTTTTTTTTTTAATTATTTTTTTTTTTTACCAATTAATTTTTATCATTTTGTTTTTTTTTTTACCAAGGAATTTTGTTTGTAATTGTGCTTATTGGGTCCACCATCCTCGTTCGAGGTATAGTCGGTACGACCCGAATACCAAGGAACTGATACACAAAACTATTTATAACCATGGCTCCTCCCACAATTTCACTCTCTTCCTTTGCTCTTGACTGCTGAACTGGTCGCACGCTTCTCTTGAAAGAGCCTCAAATATTGTCTTTGCGCCAGGAAATGCTCAAGTATTAAAAGCCTTCGGGTTTGACAAAGTGCCTTTAAGGAATTAGAAGTGTATTTTATAAGTGTTAAGTGTTATCAGCTACAGGACAGATAGGATAGGATAGGATAGGATTTAATCGGGACAAGTAAGGGTAAAAGATCACAGAGGGGGTAAGATTAAATAGGTTAGAACTAACAAATAAGGGTTTTTTTGGTTTTTTTGGTAAACTTCATACTTTTTGCTGATATCATAGATAACAGTAACAAGTATTGCATTATAGCATTAAAAACAGCGTGAATCTGGTGATTTAAGGGCTGCACGGCCAATAAAGCGCCAGAAATACGTGAAACTACGTGATATTTACTATATATAAGGGAAAAGGGTAATACGACAAGAAACTGAGGTGAGAAAAGTAAAATTTAGGCTGGGTACAGGAAATCAGAATTGGGGTAGGGCTAGCCTGAAAGCTGATAACAACTTAATTTTCATAACTAAAACATTTAGGATTAATAAATCCAGTAGAACTATAACATAAATACCTTCAGTCAAAATTTCAGCAATATAAGTATCTGATTAAAAAAGATATTTAAGGAAATAGGCATCAAAAACAAAAGTGCTCAAAATTCAGGACAGGTCGATCATAACGTAACGTCATCTTTCGGCAAACATTATTTGTTTATTAAGTAAATGAACTCTTTCAAAATTCATAAACATAATATTTAAGTGTTTGGTTATAAGTTAAAACAAAAATAAACAAGTTCTTTTTTCTTTTTCGACATTTTTTAAAGAATAAATCAAAAAGAATAATGAGTGGCATAAAACAATTGGCGTCAAAGGCAAAGGTATCTGCAGTTAAAGCAGTAAGAGCAAATAAAAGGAAAAGTACAGTAGCCCGTAGGGCACAACAGAGTACAACAGTTAAGTTAGTCAACAAAATAGCAGGTGACAGGTCACACATGATCTCAGAGAGATTTTCATGGCGTGAACTAAACCTGACACTCCAAGAAATACTAATGAGTAGAGTAGGGACTGCAGTAACGAAAACAATGAAAGACAGAGTAGAAGAAATAGTTAGAACAAAGAAGATGACACCAAGTGCCAGTGACAATAAGAGCACTATAAACAAAGAAACTCAAACTGTAAATAATCCAAGTAGTGTAGGTGTCACAAAAACAAAAGATAGGGTGTCACCAAGTGTCAGTGACAATAAGAGCACTACAAACAAAGAAAATCAAACTGTGAATAATTCAAGTAGTGTAGGTGTCACAGAAACAAAGGATAGAGTGTCAGCAGAAACACAAACTGAAAATCAATGTAATGTTAAAAGTGCCAATGACAATAAGCGCACAGCAGAGACTCAAACAAGTGTCAAAAATGAGACAATCAATAGGGTGCCAATAATAACACTGATTGAAAATATTGATTCTCAAGTAGAGCAAACTCAAGACAGAGAAATAAATTCATCAAAAAATTACCTCTGCAACTTCACAAAAGTAGATGAAGATGTATATTTTAGAATAGTTAGTAGACTAGAAAATGAATATGTATTAGTTAAAAAAACAACAAAAAATCAGGACACCCCTAAAAAACAAATTACTAGGATAGAAGGGGGGTCACAACCATCCCCAATAGTGATAGATTCACCAAAAAATAAAAAAAACAACAGTCTCAGCAAAGGGGGGGCAATAACATCCCCAATAATCATAAATAGTCCAAATCAAAACAATAACAAAAATGGGGGAAATACATCCACCCCAATAAAAATATTAGACACCCCTAAAAATGAAATGAAAAATAACAAAATTTCTTCCCCAATCCAATTAAATAACAAATTTCAGATTTTAGAAGAGGGAGGGGAAAAAATTACTACCAAAACGAAAAATCTTAAAACAAACCCCACCCCATCACCCCCATCCACAAAAAAACAGACCAATGAACAGAGAGAAAGAATCATTAAAGAATCATGGATCGATATGGTCATTAAGGGGGTTCAAGGGGGATTAAGCACACAGAAATTAGCAATTATGGAAAAAAATTTAAAACAACAATTCGGCGGGAATGTAATAAGAAAATTGAATAACAACAAGGGGGCTTTATTTTTCCAAGTCAGACAAGATTTCGAAACGAAAATCAAAGATTTCAAGTTTGGGAGACACGAAATCAAAATAGAAAATAAAAAAAACCTACATCAAAAGTAACAAAAATCAGCATGGGAGTATTAGAAGTGCCAAAAAATCAGAGCACTGAACAATTAAGGCAAACATTATTTAAAAACAACAAAAACATAGCAACAATAAGGCAAAAAGAATTTATTCACAAAGGGAAAAAGGAAATCACCAATGAAATGATAATAACTTTTACATGCGAAGAATTACCATTAAGTCTGAAAGGGACCAATTTAATAGTAAAACCAACAACGCTAGGGTACATTAGATGTAGAAAGTGTCAGGCTCCCGGACACAAAACAAACCTATGCAGAAACAAGATTAAATGCCCGAAATGTACTGGCAACCATGAAATAGGACTGTGCAATGCTACTGAATTAAAATGCAACAATTGTTTAGGAAATCACTGGGGCTCCAGCAAATCCTGCCCTGTATACAAAAAATATGTTCAAAAAATAAATACAGCAAATTATGAAATCAAAAAAGAGTATGAGACAAGATGTGCCGAACAACAGCACACCCCTCAAGATAAAACCTCTACCCCAGTTGTCACCCCCACCCCAACTATCAAGAATCCCCAAGAAATACCAAAATTAAATAACCCAAAACCCCCAACACCCAAAAAAACACTAAATACACAAGAAATAATTAAAATAAAACAAGAAAGGTGTGCTTATCCCCTACCCCCACCTCACAGACAAATTAAAAGGGAACCAAATTGGGGAGGGAATTATGGGATCCGTACAAACCAACAAACTGGCCCAATGTATTATAGATTCCGAAGGGGGCCACATACAATACCAAATTTAAGGGGTATCACAAATTCAAATCACCCCCACCCCCATATCATGTACACAGGACCGAATGGACAAATGACAATTCACTGTCCACTCAATATATGCAGAACATAGATTAGTCATTAATCATTAATAACCAAAAACAACTCCGAATAATTCTTTAATGGATTACAATACAGCTGAGGTAAATACTGAATGCATCAGACCCTGCCTCAGCATCATATCATGGAATATTCGGGGTATGAGATCCGAATCATACAGTAAATGTAATGAATTGCAAAATTTTTTAATTGACCAAAAAGAACCTATAGATGTAATTTGTTTACAAGAAACTCATTTAGCAGAAAAACATAATCCTTTCAAATTCAAGGATTATCAAAAACCTGTTATGTTTTACAACAAAGAAACCCCCGCCTCAGGGGGATTATGCATATATGTCCGCAACGGACTTTCATACTTAACGAAACAAACAGATTATAATACTATTAATCAAAACATTGCAATAGAGATCATTGGCAAAGATAGTAACATTTCGATTTATAATTACTACACAAACAGTAAAGATAACAACAACATAAATGTTTTTAGAAATAGCTTCAAAAACTTAGGACAGTCTAATGTAATAGTAGGAGACTTTAACTTAAAACATCCACTTTGGAACCCAGAAAATGATTTTAGGCGCGATGCTGGGGCAGAGGATCTGATAGACTTCATGAATGAAACAGATCTCAATTGCATCAATGATGGCCAATGCACCCGTCTCGCCGAGCAGGCAAACCAGATAGACTCAGCCCTGGATCTATCTATAGTCTCCTCAGGTCTGCACCCCAGGGCAACGTTCCTTGTAGTCGACAATAGCTTCAATAGTGACCATCTACCTGTAATAACAATAATAGAAACACCAATAAGGTTTGAAAATGCTATTATAAGTGAAAAATGGCTCATAGACATGGCATCCACTGCCCAGTGGATGGAATTTCATCATTTATGCATGACAGAATTGAATTATAAGATAAAAGAACAAACAGTTGAACAAAATTTCAAAGAATTCTTAGATAAACTCAATAGTATTTTAGAAAAAACAATTCCAAAATCAAAACCAAAAATTGTAAAAACTAGAATCAAAAAGGTATGGTGGACACAGGCATGCCACGAAGCCATACGAAGTAGAGAAATTAGACGTAAAATTCACAAAAGGGAAAAAACTCCCATAACTCTCATTCTATTTAAAATGGCCCGGGCAAGAGCAGTAAGAATAATTAAAAAAGCAAAGCAAGACAGTTGGCGCAATTTCTGCTCAACTATAACAAGCAATACCTCATCTAAAGAAGTTTGGAATTTTGTAAACAAAGTAAAAGGCAGAGTACCAAAAAGCAATCCAGTATTTAAAATAGGACAAGATATTATTACTGAGCCAAAAGAAAAAGCTAACGCATTAGTCCAACAATATGCTGAAGCCAGTAGTAATAAAGGATACACTAGAGACTTTCTGGTAAACAAAATAATTATTAACAGAGCAGTTAATGAACATATTAATAATAGAAATAATGACAACTCCCAAGAATACAATCAAAAATTTACTATATTTGAATTTAATAAAGCTTTGTCGAACTGCAAGGACGGTGCGCCGGGAGAAGACCTGATACATTACAAAATACTTAAAAAATTACCACAGGAAAGCAGAAATACACTCTTACAAATTTTTAATCAATCATGGGTAGAGGGCACCACGCCAGAAAGCTGGAACCATGCAGTTATCATTCCATTACTAAAACCTAATAAAGACAAAAATGAACCCGCCTCTTATAGACCAATTTCTCTAACATCAACATTTACAAAATTAATGCAAAAAATGATAAAACCCAGACTATGCGCATATTTGGAAAAAAACAATATAATGTCTAAATACCAATCAGGATGCAGATCACATCATTCATGTGATGACAATATTACACGATTAGAATCAGATGGCAAAATCGCACAGGCAGAACATAAATATCTTATAGCTATATTTTTAGATCTTAGTAATGCTTTCGATAAAATGTGGAACGGAGGAGCACTATTGCAACTCCAAAACTCCGGAATACAAGGACGAATGATAAAATGGTTAAGGTGCTTTCTACAAAACAGACAGATTAAGGTAAAATACAATGGAGCTCTCTCAGAGGTAGTGGAAACAGTAAATGGGTGCCCCCAGGGAGCGGTTCTGTCCCCCATAATTTTTAGCCTCATGATGAATACCTTTGAAACACAAATCAACGAATTAAACAGAGAAAACCCTACTATAAATGCTAAAATATCTCAATTTGTAGACGACTCCGCCACATGGCTAACATCATTAAGTCCGGTACAGGCAGTAAAAAAAGCACAAACTGTTTTGAATACAATAGAAAAATGGAGCAAATCCTGGGGCTTCATAATTAACCCAGCAAAAACTCAAGTGTTATTAATACATAGACCGTCCGTAAAACCTCCGGAAAGAGCCAACAACTTTCCGAAATTAACGTTATGTGGTACGAACCTCACATATAATGAACACGCAAAATTTTTGGGAATGTATTTTGACAAAACTCTATCATGGAAAATGCATATAGAACATATGACAAAAAGATGTCTTAAAGATCTAAATATCATAAGAGCAGTAAAGGGAAAATCTTGGGGTACAGACAAAAAATGCCTTCTAAACATTTACAAGGCCCTCATCCTTAGCAAAATCAATTATGGCAGCATAGTATACGCCTCCGCAAAAGAATCACAACTAAAAAAGGTTCAAAGAATACAAAATAGGGCACTAAAAACCATAATAGGATGTCCGAGGCATACCTCTACTCTCCCATTACATACCGAAACAGCAATGATCCCACTACCTTTACAGAGAGAACTTCAAGCACTAAAATATTGGGCCAGAAGCTCCAGACTGGGCCCAAACTTACCTATCAATGACGATATATGCGATCACCCGGCATATTTTTACAAAATCAAAAGTAACAAAAATTTAAAGAAACCTTACACACAACACATCAGAACTCTAATTACAGAATACGGCCTAGGCGATACCCAAATTCAAGAACCGTGCTATGAACAACTAATCAATATTGAAATGCCTGAGATCAATTTAGATCTAGTAGGAAAAATTAACAAATCTGAAAACGCTGAAAGAAACAAAATTATTGCAAATCTAAACATTATTCGGCACTTTAGAGACTTTACCCAAATTTATACAGATGGAAGTAAGGACCCGTCAAAACAAATAGCAGGGGCGGGCATAGTAGTTATAGGAGAAGACGGAACAATCTTACACAACAAGAGTTTAAAGCTTCAACATCAAGTTTCAATATTTACATGCGAATTAGCAGCAATAGATTATGCGATAACTTACTGTAAAGAAAATCATATTACAAAATCAGTCATTATTAGTGATAGTCTTAGTTCCTTAATGGCAATAAAATCAGGACAATCTCACAGACAAGAAATGATCTTTAATATACTAAAAACAATCACAGATATAAAACATAGAGGGGACGAAATTCAGTTAATGTGGGTACCAAGTCATGTGGGCATAAACGGAAATGAATTAGCAGACGACAAAGCAAAATACGGTAGCACTTCCGGTACAGAAATTCATATTAAGCTCAGCGTACCGGAAGTCTACAGCATCATAAAAGATAAAGTAAAACAAAAATATCTACAGCAATGGGAAACTTACTGCTCAACACATAACATAGAAACTAATATTAAACCGCCTAGCAAATTACAAACGTACCATCATGATAGAAAAATAGACACAATGTATACTAGACTTAAACTAAAAAGTAGCTATCTTAAAGGGGACCGATACATAGAAGACAAAAACTGCCAACACTGTAACGAAATAGAAAATTTTGGCCATCTAATGTTTCACTGCCCATTATATTCGGAAGAAAGGAAAATATTTGAAACAAAACTTTTGAAATTAGAACTAATAACTATTACGGAAAAAACTCTGTTAGATCCACCAAAAGAAATAGCACAAGATATTCGCCTGGCCGTATTCGAATTTATCAAAAATATAGGATACAATGAAAAAATATAGATTAGGACCGATTACATAATGGACTGCTCGGCAAAACACCAGAACAAACATACACACTACTGAAAGCACAAACGTCATAGGTGACTTTTACGGAGTGTTAATGCCACCCGGCAATCACTCGAACCCACACACCCACACGGTCGTACCAAAAGACCAAGGGGAAGTATGATGTAATACACGGACTGCGCAAGTGTAGATCGACTAAAAACCGTATCTTACCCTTTATTTGGGACTCCCACCTTAACGAAATAATGCGTAACTCGCAATGGGGGAAAAACGGTACTTGGACTCTGCAGGAGCATGGTGCGCGGAATGCATGGTGCTAGCCCTGAGCTCTATGACCCTATATACAGAACACAGCACACAACTCACACAACTCTATATTTGATAAAAGTACATAGGGGTAGATATGGCAAGTCTATTATAGATTGTAGATATGTTATTTCGTAGATTAGATTAGAATAGGCAAGCCAGTATCGCATTTTAGTGACATAAAACAAATATTTCCACACTAAGAAACCCCTAACACACTCTCTGTAAACCAGGGGTGTCCTGTAATTTATCTTTAAGTAGTTTAGTATACTTTATTATACATGTATATATGTTAACAAGAATGAGCTTCCGGTACAGAAAGGTCAAGGACATCAAACCCCCACCTCAGGTGAATCTTTGAGACAAAACACATATCTAAAACACTGAATTCATATACCTCCGGAAAACATGAAAATTTTATAACAAAAAACTTTAGAACTAGATAAGGGCTACCCAACACCCTAGCCATAACTATAAAGCACGATTTAGTAAAGATTTGAAATGAAAATAGAAAAGATTGAAAACATTAGACAATTTTATTACAGATAATTTATTCCGCGATTTTCCAAAATTTTGTAGCATAAAAGACAATTTATAAAGGATACAAAACATTGACAGTTTATATTTCGACCAAATTATATTTAGAATAACAAGGACCAAAGATATAACACAAAAAAACGTAAGAAAAAAGCTTTATTTAAACAAAATCGACAAAAAATCCTTTTTTCTCTATCTAAATATATAAAAAAACACATGTATAGAATAATTACTACAAATACCTACCACGTGACAAACCCGGTATAAAGCCGACATCTTGACATGTGACGGAAGCTCAGTAGATTAGATAGTTATTAGTCATTTTATAGAAATATGTGAAATTAACAAATTTTTACTTTTCAGCGGTTCTAGTGTCTGAGTAAGAAATTTGATACCTACATAGGAAAAAATAGTGTCTGTGGCGACATACCATTATAACCCACGCATATACAAACCCCTGGTGATTACAAAAACAAACATACAACTAATAAATGTCCAAAATAATCACCAGGACAATGACTGGAAAAACGTAGAAAATAGAAATAATCACAATTAATGACTGCTTAAACAAGAAAATGCATACTTAATGCCCATATAAAAAGTCATAACTAACCAAAAACAGTGATTGATCCTATAACTAGATACCCCAAACATTGCAGAAAATGCATAAAACACTACTTATTTCCTAAATGGAAGCAGTAATCTACTGTCAAAAAATAGCCGGATCCAAAAAAGCCAAACGCGCACCTGTTATAACTCCATCCGGTTCGTGCGCACTAAAAGTTGCAGTAGGTCACCCAAAACCAACAAGTAGGTCAGGTCAAGTAGTACGAACAGCAATGTTAATCTTGAAAAGCATATCTAACTTTCGCAATTATATTTTCGAACCAATAAAGATGTGTAATATAAGATCAAAACTACATTAAGAACAATCTTACTCAGGCACGAAAAACCCAATCACTCACAACAAAGAAGATGTGAAAAGTACTGGTTAGTCAACCAGGATCAGGAATAGTAGTTCACCAGCATCTGTCCGAGGACCGAATCGCCGATCATGCAAATCATGATCTACACTTACTTCTTTTATTATTTGTAAGTAAAAAATAAAACAGATTAACAGATTAAAATTAAAATTTCCTTCTGAAACAATTAAAAAGAATTTCTCACCAAAATTCCACAAAATTTTAATAAAATTTCTATTTTACGAACTCATGATCTACAGCAACATTCATATATTTAAAGACAAATTTTGGCATTTTATCTAATTTATGATACAAATGATTCAAATAATTACATTAATGACTGTGCTTTTTCAACAGTAGTAGACCGAACTGGCGGCCATTAGCACCCTGCTGATTGGTTAATCATTTTTGTCTCTCCTGGCTCCGATTTTTGCTTCTAGCTCCGGTAGTAAACAACCAACTAGTACAAGTCTCTTTATAATTTTCTATTGTACACCATTATAATTAAAGAAGTAAATTTAACAAGTAGCCTGTGCGGTTGCTGGCTTATTTGGGTTTTAAGGGGTTTTTATATTTTCAAAGTTTCAGAGTAGAAACATAAGTCAAACTTTCATGCATACTTTTTAACTTGTTCAAATAAGTAAAACCATCTTTTCGGACAACATTTTATTCTATCATTCAGGACAATTAAATTTTTTATCATCACAAAAAGCTAAGCAAAATAAAAATAGGACAACACTTTATTAAAGGGGATTTTTACTTTACAAAACAATCACATATAACATCTAGTATCAAAATTTTCTAAAAACTGTTAGGCTACCACGATCCAGACATACAAACTAGGTCAATCACACTTAGATCTCATTGGTCGCCGTGATTGGCCTACTATTTGGTAACCAATCAAATACAACCTTTGGCTATACTGGCTGGAAATTGCAGTCAGGTAAATTTCTCCTATTTTCTGGCTTCAAAATTTTACTTTTTAGGCATGACGGGAGACATGCCGGGGTCTCATCCAAATATCAAGCTAACATAAGTGCCTTCGATTTAGCTTGTACCTGGATCTAACAAAAAAAAAAAAAAAAAATTAACCAAAAACAAGGGGGTTAAAAGGAGGAGGAGGGAAAAAACCTTGGCAAATATAATTTACACCGGGTCTAAATATTGTGAAAAAGAACTATCTGTAAAACAGATATACCTGCCCCGCCCCCCTCCCCTGTAGCTGGTAATGTGGATTTTTCTTTCATTCTATTCCCGAAGCATTATACACTCCAGCAATATGGCGGAAAGAGACGAAATCCACATGATTAATTATGCTGTGACGTATACATTTTACAGAACTTCCATTGGCTGATTATTGTTTTTGTTTACAAATGATGGAATGGAATTCCGTTAGGGCCCTACGTATTGCATAGTTGGGTGAACGGTTTTTCTTTACAGTTTCAATATTAAA
Source organism: Saxidomus purpurata (assembly GCA_022818135.1). Classification (NCBI taxonomy): domain Eukaryota; kingdom Metazoa; phylum Mollusca; class Bivalvia; order Venerida; family Veneridae; genus Saxidomus; species Saxidomus purpurata. The sequence continues at coordinate 9,277 of JAFMSR010001413.1, read as the reverse complement.
GTCTAATATGTAGTAATTAAAATGGGTTTTCGTTGATTTTTCACGTTGGCGCCATGTATTCTATTATCTGAGTGTTTTAAGATAGCAAAACATCTTCCGAATCTTTTTTTCTGAGCTTTGATGAATCGGGTCGTAAGGTCCGTAAACAAAGCTATAAAAAACCCGTGGTCTACAAGTTTGTGGAAAAGTTATTAAATACTCATTAAATGTGTCCAAAGTTTTGAAATAAGGGAAGGAGACATGTGTATTTTGTATTGTATTGTTTTTTAATGACTTAATACAATTTAATGATTCATAAAAGTCATTTTTCATACATAGAACATAGTTTAGATTTACAATAATAATGTTGGCTGCTCCCTATTCGATTATGCAACCCCATGGTCCAAAATTGAAACCTATTCAATACTGACGCCGCGATTCATCGCGGCGTCAACAAGGTAACTGCCTGCTTAGTTCGGGCGACCACTCGGGTTCAGTTGTTTACAATAACAGCTTGCATATTGTCCGCTTAGGAGAAAATGAATCGGAACATAAATTAAAGCATATATATCTTTTTTTTTTAATATAATGTCATACCTACAACTGACATGCGTTTCAAAATTAGACAGAGATCGCTAGATAACTTTATAATTACTTAATTACCATTCAATAGTTAACAAAAACCAACGAGCCATTTAAACGGGCAGTTACCCTGAATGAACTATGAAGAATGTCTCCTTAAGTTTAAAATAATGGACAAGTTTAGAAATTGTTTTTCATTTGGCAATGAAAAAGAATTCGATTCTTTAAAAAAGAATTCGATTCTTTATTGACACCAAGTGTAGTTTATTAATTCTGTATAGCTTATCACTATAGTTGTACTTTACACACTTTTTAGAGACCCCTGACAATGATGATGATGTTGATGATGATTATTATTATGCTGTTGTTGTTGTTTTTGATTATGGTGATAATGATGATGATTATTTTGTTGTTGTTGTTGATGATGATGAGAGTGTGTTGTTGTTGTTGATGATGATTATGATGATGATGGTGATGTTAATGTTGTTGTTGATGATGATGATGATGGTGGTCATAATGATGCTGCTGCTAATGATGATGATGCTGATGATGATAATGATAATGATAATAATGGTGATTATTAGATGATGTTGGTGATCAAAGAGTTGTATTAGCATAAGAAGTGATAGGAGGGAGATACGTTATGAAAAAAAAATATCACATTGGACAAATACAGGACCATATCACATATACCTGGGGTTTGAACCAGGCCGGCTCCTTCCCAGCTCTTTATTATATATGTTAAAACAAAGGCTACTCATATCTATATATAAGATTATGAGATACTGGAGCGAAATCGCGAATTTGAAACAGAGTTATAATTAATTTCTTATGTATAGATATGAGTTGTTTTTGTCTGGTCCAAACCACGAGTATCTACAGCTCCCCGGGGAGCTGTATTCTGTGCACATTAACGAATATAGTTCCCGAGGATCACTTTTCGCTGAGTACAAATTCCCTTATCAAATGGGAACTGTATTTGGGGTTCTTGTACCTTATTTTCGCATACAGCGCCCCAGTGTCCCCAGTGAAAATAGTGAGAGGAAAACATAAAATACAACAGGGAAAGTTCCCTATAGATAGGGTAAGAGTTAAAATAAAAGCAGTTTGTTAACTTATGTAAAATAAAATACAAAAGACATATAAAAGTGGTAAAAACATCCTTAATGATCCAGTGGTTTAAATCTTAATTTCCTAAACAGACTGCTTGAAAGAGTTAAAACTAGGCATGGTAGCAATGTGATTAGGCAGACCATTCCAGAGTACTGTAGCATGGGGGAAACGGGAAAATTTGAAATAATCTATGCCGGCGTGAAACTGGCGGAGACAATATGGGTGAATGGGCGAGTGAATCTGACAGGGGCTACAAGATACGGAGGGAGTTGTACGGCGACTTAATTATGAATAAATCTTGTAGAACATGATAAGCCTTGCATCATTTCTAGTGTTCAAGGGACCTTCAGCTCAAATTTGATTGCATTTGTGTGACGCTGGAATAGGTAGAATAGTCGTTTTGAACCCGTCTTATTGCAGGGCGCTGGCTTCTTAAACGTTTATTCATCCTTAAGAACCATGAAAATTTGAGGAAACAGCACAAATGCCATGATTATCATTATTTTTCATCTATCACAGAACAGTTATATCATAGAGGGCATTATGGCCATAAATTCTGACATAGTTTTCTATATGTCCATATCATTTTGCTTTAACACAGTGTACAACCTCCTGCATAGGTAAGCCGTACATTAGACTATACTGTATTGCACCTGAAGTACTGTACTGCACTGAAAGTTACAATACAATACTGTACTTGACTCGAAGTTACAATACAATACCGTACTTGACTCGAAGTAACAATACAATACCGTACTGTACCGTACGTTACAATACAATACCGTACTGCACTGGAAGTAACAATACAAAACCGTACTGAACTGGAAGTTTTAATACAATACCGTACTGCACTGGAAGTTACAATTCAATATCGCGCTGCACTGGAAGTTTAAATACAATATCTTACAGCACTGGAAGTTACAATACAATACCGTACTGCACTGGAAGTTACAATACAATACCGTACTGCACTGGAAGTTACAATACAATACCGTACTGCACTGGAAGTAACAATAAAAAAGCGTACTGCACTGGAAGTTCTAATACAATACCGTTCTGCACTGGAAGTTACAATACAATACCGTACTGCACTGGAAGTTACAATGCAAAACCGTACTGCACTGGAAGTTACAATACAATACCGTACTGCACTGGAAGTTACAATACAATACCGTACTGCACTGGATGTTACAATACAATACCGTATTGCACTGGAAGTTACAATGCAATACCGTACTGCACTGGGAGTTACAATACAATACCGTAATGCACTGGAACTTACAATACCATACTGCACTGGAACTTACAAAACAAAACAGAGTAAAGCGTACCTGACTAGCAAGGACTATAGGCCTACCGTAGTGCGTAGATGTTACAAGGTTACCGGATTAGTAAACAAGAGGGCCATGATGGCCCTATATCGCTCACCTAACTACCATTTGCTATACTTAAAGGGGTCATGATTCTAAAATAATTCGTAGAGGTCCACTACACAATGCTAAGTAACATTTCAAATATCTATTATCTGCCTGTCGGCCTTGTGGTTTTTTATAAGTTTTCCCTATATAAGCCTACGTGAAATCAAGTGCTTTCCCCCCTCCCGGAAAGGGTTAATTTTGACCAGGGGGTCAATATTTGAACAATCTTGGTAGAGGTCCACTAGACAATGCCACATGCTAAATATCTAAGCTCTAGGCCTTGTGCTTTCAGAGAAGAAGATTTTTAAAGTTTTTCCTATATAAGCCTATGTAAAACCAAGTGACCCCCGGGCAGGGTCAGTTTTGACCCATGGCTCATAATTTGAACAATCTTGGTAGAGGTCCACTAGACAATGCCACATGCTAAATATCTAAGCTCTAGGCCTTGTGCTTTCAGAAAAGAAGAGTTTTAAAGTTTTTCCTATATAAGCCTTTGCAAAACTAAGTGACCACCTGTACGGGGTCAATTTTGACCCGGGGGTCATAATTTGAACAATCTTGGTAAAGGTCCACTTGACAATGCTACATGCCAAATATCTAAGCTCTAGGCCTTGTGGTTTCAGAGAAGAAGGTTTTTAAAAATTTTCCTATTTGTTGCCATAGCAACCAGAGTTCTGCATGGAATGGAATTCTTTGAACAATTTTTATAGAGTCTCATGCAAGGAACATCCCTGCAAAGTTTCATCACAATTGGCCCAGTTGTTTTAGAGGTGATGTCGTTCGAAGGAAATGGTGGACGGACGTACGACGGACCCCGGACGGAAAGCGATCCTAATAGCTCACTCTGAAACTCAGGACAGTAAAACAGAATATTATCGTCAACTTAACTACGAAAAATGATCGTTTTAAACTTAGCCAACATAGTTGTTGCAAAACTCAAAACATTTCATATTCCATCTAGAGCTTTGTTATCTTAAAAGTATTTGAAACTTGAACTTGCGGTGTTTACCGTATATTTACTGTAAATATTAGAAATCGTCAAGGATATGCTAAATGAAATGTTTATCAAAACTGGTTAACACAATAAAAAAATATAAACTGATACAGGATTTCGTTAATTACTAAAACCACAAACACAATATGTTTGTAATACACTTCACTTGAAAACACCCTACTTATAATATAGTTGGTATTATGAAAATAAGGTTATTCACTCTCGCTGAAAACCTATTTAATGTAGCCTATTATTATAAATACTTAATGTAAATATGGTTTGATAAATATACAATAACCAACTAGAATGTGGTTTACATAAAATGTAAAACAGGAATGAAGGAATTAAATATGAAAACAGTAAACAAAAAAAATCTTATAGTTTCGAAATAGGCACACTGTTTTAGTAAATAAAAAAATCCGGTTTCGTTTTAAAACTCATTCAGAAATAATTTTGTTACTTATAACGTGGCGAACGTTATTTCGAAAGCGGAGAAACTTTCACAAATGTTTGTGAATAAAAATAGTTTGACATCAGAATTTGTACTTTTCTCTGAGATTCCATTGGCTACATTGAGTCATATGATAACTGCATTCACAAATATTACAAAACAAAGTTAAGTGAAAGTAATTTTCTAACCTAATCCGAGGAGAACACTGCTGAAACGAAGTTTTATTTTGTAAATTAGTATACTTTGTTCAGCCTATATGTTTCATGGCTATGACTTGCGAACACTGTTATAAACTTTTGTTTTCTCTCATGCTGCTGCAGTTATATTACCCTTCAAAATGGTCACAGTGGTTTATAGTCAAAAATGATGCTCAAAACACAACTTGGATGCTTTAAAAACATATAAAAAATAAGTTTTACCAAGTTACTTTTACTATTGACAAACTCAAATAAAGAACCGAAAGGGTTCATTTTTTATTTTTGACTAGGACTGTCAAAAAAGATTTTTACAGATTGCCTCTATATTCAATGTGAATAAAACTGTTATATTAATTGTTATTTTTGAGTTATAACTATGGCCATGTTTATTATTCTTAGAGTATAAATCACTGTTTAATGTTTCATTTAAAATTATGATGGTCACTTTGAAGAGTAATATCACTTTAAAATTTCATTTGAAAATGATCAGAGTAAATTTTTATTTTGAAAGATAGTTTAGAATGAAAATATTTTGTGGTGCATAATTATTACAAAATTCATGTCGGGATATGACGTATAAGACCTCTTGGCTAGTCGTACATGTATATGAGACAGAATATATTTTGACAATAATAATTCTATCTTTATGTCAAGTATAAGACAAAGGGAGACAAATTAAATTGTGCGTTTTATTGTATCCCGATAGAAAATAATTCATTGTACCAAAGTACGTTTTATCCATGTGTGCTTTCCTTACTGTGGACTATTAATGAACAATTCTGTTTTTCCATAAATAACTAACTAATCTTGGAAACTGTCTACGGAGCTTTTTGATACAAGCCGGAAACAGCAGGACTTCCGACGGGGTAAAATTTATTTGTGGACCTGATTGTCGAACTCACGTTTGCTTATACTCATAATTAACGTACAATCAATTAAACTATATTAGTCCGTGAATAAAAGTTATTCGTGATAGTTCATGGTAGGTGTTCCAAATGTATTTGACTATATCTTTCGAAGGCAATCTCAATATTTCTACTTCTAATTTACTGATCATGACCGGCAGATTCAAGTTACTGATAGAAACGGCATCTTACTTGAAACTGCTAAAATCAGCAAACACAATAAAACATGTATACCTATGTTTTTCCTGTAATTGGATGACATTCAAAACTTACTGTTGAGACTCTCATAGATGAATTGTACATCGTTGCAGTTTCATTAAATGAATTATTCTCACTGTGATGTACAACTTTGGACTGTAACTTGCACGAAGGCAACATAAATACAACAACAACAACAACAATAACTTTATTTTGTGAAGGTTACATACTAAGTGTACAAAAAGTTTCATACTGCTTATATCCAGTATGGCCTTCATTTAAATATCCCTATAGGTACATTTATTCACACACACACAAAAGTTCACAGTTTCACAAACTATTTAACATGCGTGCATACCAACATATAAACATATTCATTACTTTCGACAAACACGCATCAACTTATGCCATGCAGTCTTATCTATATATATTTTTTTAATCATGCATATACAAAAATCATAATATCTAAAAGAAGCATATCACGAATAACTGCCTCTTCATCAAGTATGATACATATATTTATAGTTTATAATGTCCATTGTATAAAATAAGATCAAAATAATTGACATTTCCTATATTAACAGCTCAACCGTTATAAAGCACAATATATGATAACTAAGATTTTTAAACATCTTAATATATACATTATACAATTTATAAATGCAGCGTATATTTCATTGAAAATATGATAACTTGATTTATGTCTGCATGAGAAACTCCTTCAAAGTGTTCCTGAATGTGCAAATGTTTTGGAGAAGTTAATACTAAGTTAATACTAAGTGACGATATTATTTTCGTTGTGTATCACTTTACTGAGGATGGAAATGATCAAATCTCTTCTGGTTCCGTAAGATAGAACATATTGTTTTATAAAGGACGACACACGCAAATAAGATATTTAGTTCAAATAAGATATGTTACACGTTTTGCCTCCCCTGCCAAATTGGTTCGGTTTGGCGTGACAGAACGCTGCTCTTTGCCACTCGTGGCGTGCGCGACGCAGAGCAGCCACAAGGTCATGCTAGATACTATACTTTCGGTCTTGCAGCTGCCTGGGCCCTGACCAACAACGAGGACTGTGACCCTAAAAAGAGGTGTTTGTCCGCGGCACGAAGAGACGACACCACTGATGAGAAGACCTACAGAAGCCCCGCGTTTATTCTTGAATGAAAGAAATACTTCCGACTATCGGAACGCTCGCAATAGAAACTGTATATCATTCTGAATATATGGTTGCTATGACAACACTCATAGACAGTGTGCTCAATTTGTTCAAATGGTATGACAATATAATAGTCCATGACTGCTTCATTAAAAAAATTAAACAGTTCCGCCAGTTTTTGAAATTGCCACCACACTATATTTACATGTATAGGTTCTGGTTCCATGTTGCGTCACATTGGAAGACGGAGAACCAGTTTTAGAGGAACGTCACTCTTCGCAGTTTGAGTTGGATCACGCATTTTCTTTTTTCAGTCTACCGGGTAGTAAAATATAAAAGTTAAGATCCGGGGAAGATAAGATCATATTTTGTTAGCTTGGTTCTTAGATAAATGTAAAAGACAAAACAAAGCCGGAAAAAAGCATAATCCCGACATCGAGCTCCTATGGTAAAAATCCGAAAATCTGGTCTATAAAACAGACCTTATACTATTTTCTAAACTCCGATTAAGAACAAACTGAAGTGAAACATCTATTTTCTGTACCTGTAACATTATGTTAATTATATTTTACAGATGCTGAAACTTTCTTTACAAATCTTGTTTATTATGAAGATGACATAGCCACTGTGACGACTAGGGAATATTCCCGTTATGTGAACGAATTGATGGATCGACTCGGTTATAGTAATATTATTATAACGTATTAGAACGTCCTTTTAAAAGAGACCCTACCAGATACTACAAATACCTGTTAGGAAAAAGAAAACAGCTAATTTCAAAGTCAATGCCTTGAACAACTGACTTAACCACCTATACAACTGGTCATTGTGGGTACACTAGTATCATTTGCATTGGCTGCTCAGAGAGGCTATGGATGTATGTTTACTACCCACTCAATGCAGGTTAAATTTAGAATCACACTGTATAACTGATGGATAGATTCGTTGCCTCGGTAGTGAATGTTGCCAGCGGCTTGTAATTCCTATTAGCTGTTGAATGACCTTCTGACTTTACCTTACTGGTACCCGGTGCGATAGATAAAGAAGTAAATGGTGCAGATAACCAGATAAAGGAAGGATAATTATGTGAAAACTAAAGCCGGAAAAAGTATTATTGAGGCCAAAAGTTTCTGTTTAAAAGGCACCATGCTTTCTGTACTGAAAACAATATGAAATACGCATAGTGGCACACTATTAACTTGGAAGAAATTCATATATAAAGCTTAGAATTGGTAAGAAAGGATTTTGCTTTAAAATCCCATTCTTAAATTGGAGTGAACCTAAATTATATTGTTCTGAAAAGGAAATAAAGAGTATGATTTACAAAATATTTTTTTAGTCAGGCTTAGAGTGTTCACTCTATTTGCTTCACGTCCATTACGAAGACCAAATCGAATTTTCTCATAAATCTTGAATTGTAACGGTTGTCTTCTCAGAAGAAAAACAATTATGACATCCAGCATCGAATGAGAACATATTGTATTGAAAATTTGAGTTAAACAAAAGAATAAATAAATTATATTTTGTCTTTTCAAAAACAAAAGTAGGTTTTCCAGTTATCAAATATCTTTGTAATTTTTCAGATGTCTCCCAGAAAGAGGCTGTACAGATTTTACAGATTTATACTTGAACACTGATAGTACTAGTTTATGTAGCCACTGTGGTACTGTCACCAGAAAGCTGTATTCTTGCTATGTTCTGTCTACTTACATGCTTGGATAATTTCACATTTAGAAACGTTATAAATATGGCTGGTAGTAATATTGATATCATCGAAGACAGCACCGCAAAATATTTGCTCATAAGAAATACACAAGATTTGGCTTGTCGTGAAACACAGTTAAGAATATCCTCTGATATACCGTAATAAACATAACCCGTTGGAATTGTTCCAAATGTAATCGAAGCAATAAATATCCAAAACGAAACGTTTGTTGTTATAGCTGTTTTCTTGTTGCACAGTTTGTGGTATCGAAATGGCATGCAGAGTGCCACATACCTGTCAAACGTTAATATTGTAAGAAATATCATTGAAGCTGTACACAGTATATAATCCAAACTGTTCACTAAATCGCAAAATAATTTTCCTATATTTAGTCGGAAATAATATAATTCATTGACAATGTTAATCGGCATGAGAGTCAAACCTAAAAGGATATCTACCGAGGGAAGCGATGTAAGAAAATGTCTTGTAAATGTCTTTAGTTTGGTTCTGCGGTTGATCTTCACGATGGTAAGCAAATTAAGAAATATTGTTAACACCACAAGAACTATACCA
>JAFMSR010001412.1:0-28173 GCA_022818135.1 Saxidomus purpurata | reverse complement strand
CTGGATAAAGCAATTCGATGTTTAACATTATCAACACAGCTTAAATAAAAACTATGACGTTTATCTGTACAGCCGACAAATTGAGTTACATTGCCGAACTGGGGGTAATCATTAGAACAATACATTATGATTCGTACCCTACAAAACATGAAATAAAGGAGCTAGGTAAAACCCAGCAGTGTCACCAGGTTGCGTCGCGTAATGAACGAACCGTTGGCTTTCAGTGGCGGACGTGCAATAGTACAACTCTGTGTGAGTATCAGAAAGGCAGTTTCGCAATGTTTTGTCTCAACGGTCATTGGCTTGTTTTAACTGTTCGATTTACATTACAAGTTGTACAATTATTCACAAGATAGGCCTACAGTAATTGCCATGCACTACTTTTATCCAGGAGATACGTAGCTTGATTAAATTTAAATCTAACTGCAGATGTCTGTACCACTTAAATGAGAAAACAATTTAATAAACTACATTTACTCAAATAAATTACATGCATGAAAATTAGGTAAAGTACGTGAACTGAACAAAAGTGCTGTCACACACGAAAACTGCCTGTCACCATTGATAAAGACTATTCATTTATATGCATGTTGATGATAAGAAATACGGAATCTCATGACGTGGTATTGAATTTTAAGGTAGGGACTTGGCTCTAGCACGTCATATGTAAACCCCAAAAAGCTGAAAATGTGTGCAAAACGTTTTCAAAGCAAACATTTTTGCGCCCCTGCCGGCAGCCAATTATTTTGAAGGTCGCTGAGACCTTGACCTTTTGACCTGTTGAGCTGAACAGCGATAGACGTCCTCTACTGGTCATGCCTAACATACAAACAAAGTTTGAGGACAGAAGACCGACGATTTCTCTAGCTATTAATTATCTCCGATAGAGGGCATAATTATGCAGGGCAGTACAATTCAAAAAGAGGCCCAAAAGGGCCAGTATCGCTCTGCTGGCCTGACTTGACTGTTATGAGTAAGTTTTGTGAAAATCGTTTGCAATGTTACCAAGGAAAAGCTAACAGAGTTCACTGTGATTTATTACTCCTATCCACAGTTTCCCTCTGAGTCACAAACAGCGTTATCCTTGTCAATGCTGTTATAGGAGAGAGAAAAAACCATAATGCTGATCCATTGCCTTTGGGTAAAATACATAGTGAAAACCATTTCCATTGAAGAGTCCGTGAAAAAACATGTATACCCAGTGAAACCATAATTTTATTCCGTAAAGTTGAAATGGCATGGAATCGGTGTGTAATTTTAGTTCTTGTGGACGAAGTCCAATACAGCTTATGCCGTGGTGATATGTCCGTAAACCTTCTACAGGTCACAATTTTCATTTGACTAAGAAGGTTGCCTGCAACCTGTAGATGATCCCAATTGTTTTTTGGGGTCAGTGGGTCAAAGGTTTCCTTGATAATACTCTACAGGTCACAATTTTCATTCAGCCTCATCAAACTTGCTCAGAAGGTTGCTATTTTCGGGGAAAAAGGACCCCGGTACGAAAATAGATTAGGATTCAAAATGGATCAAGTATCTAAAGATAATGTGTGCGAAACAAATTTTGAACTATAACATACTGTGGTTAATTTCTATCGTGTCGTGTTCTCCACATTTCAGGGCGAACAGTCGACAACACGAAAAGTCGACAAGTAGATATTTTATCGTGTTTTCGACTTGGTGGGATGACCAGAGACCAGAAAACACGCCACATATTGCCCACATAAGACACGACATGCCGACGGATTTTAACATTAGTCAAAATTCCGACGGGAGATACAAATATACCCGATCCTATGATAATACCAACTATAATAGCTACGGATTGGAGTAAGCTAATCTGTTTCTTTAAAGACACAACAGTTAATTTTTTATTTGATACGTCTTCAGTGTTCGTCTGTCCGTTTGCAACACTAGTATACCCGTTCATATCAGATTCACTTCGTGAAAGTTTCATTTTTCGATTCTTCGTCGTATCACCGTCGCTGTCCGCTACACTTGTTTTTATATTTTCCTCACTCATTGCAAAAACTCAGTTTCAACCAGTTTCAACCTTGAAATTTTTCCACGAAATCTTGCATCACCAAGCGTTTAAGTGATTTTTTTTCAGCTACAAAGAGTTTAACACAGCACTGAGCATCTATGTCATGGTGACATTTGACATTGAAAGTTTAAACATTTAAATAGAATGCGAATACATGTCCACTACTGCGCCGCGTGATCTTCCACTATGTACAAACAATTATAAACCAAAATCAAGTGATCATCTACATGTTGCAGGGAACCTTCCGGGCAAGTTTGATGCAAGATGAATATTGTAATCTGTAGAGCGTTATAAAGGAATTGCTATTGGAGGTCACTGTGACATTGATCTTGTTCTACCTACTACGGCATACTATAGGTTAAAGGTCCATTACTAACACTAAATCTAATTTTTCTTTTAAATCAGCAATTGTAACAAGGAAATACAGTTTGTTACTGGCTTCTCAAACTTTACAATTTGATGTTTTAAATTTTTAATAAAATTGGAATAGCGATGTCGGTATGTTTTATGTGCATTTTTACGATTATTGTCATCTATGTGTATAACTTTTTTATTTAACTTTAAACGTCATGTGCTCTTGTACTCTATAGCGCCAAGTAATTACAAGGTATATCATATTTGTCAATAAATGAATTACTATATAGCACGAGAAACAGCGGATGAACTTACTAATGATTTCTTCTCGGGGATTTCTTTAATACATGTGTTTAAACAACTCGAATATATGTGACGGAGACCAGTTTTCCTAACCATCGCTCCTTGGGAGGAACATCCTTCGTAAGAAATGCGAACGGTTTCTCACGTAAAAAGACATGGTCGTTAGGAGGGCTTGAACACATGGATATGATCTCTAATGAGAGGTGGTTTCTAGTCAATGACTCTGACCACTCGACCACACAGGCGACCACCATTTCAAGAATTTCTGCTCGAGGTTTCTTTAATTCGCTTACGTTTATTCTCCGCTGGGTTGCCCTGTCATGTTGTTAGATGTCACGCCGACGAAAATGTCTAAGCCATCTGTATCGCCCTTCCTGCATTATCTTTTCTAAGGTCAGTTGCAGTTCAGTAGCATACACTGTGACTTTTAAATTCTGAAAAGGCAACATTTATATAACTTCAGTTGGAGACGGTCATTTGTACAAGAGGTCCGTACCGAGTGTAGCAGTGAAGGCAGTTCCTGAATGGACCCGTAAATACAAATACAATGCAAACTAGAACGTATGTGCTCGCATATTACTCCTATCCACAGTTTCCCTCTGAGTCACAAACAGCGTTATCCTTGTCAATGCTGTTATAGGAGAGAGAAAAAACCATAAAGCTGATCCATTCCCTTTGGGTAAAATACATAGTGAAAACCATTCCCATTGAAGAGTCCGTGAAAAAACATGTATACCCAGTGAAACCATAATTTTATTCCGTAAGGTTGAAATGGCATGGAATCGGTGTGTAATTTTAGTTCTTGTGGACGAAGTCCAATACAGCTTATGCCGTGGTGATATGTCCGTAAACCTTCTACAGGTCACAATTTTCATTTGACTAAGAAGGTTGCCTGCAACCTGTAGATGATCCCAATTGTTTTTTGGGGTCAGTAGGTCAAAGGTTTCCTTGATAATACTCTACAGGTCACAATTTTCATTCAACCTCATCAAACTTGCTCAGAAGGTTGCTATTTTCGGGGAAAAAGGACCCATATGGAACATTTTGTTCTCTACTCGCTAGCAATGATAAGGCTGGTCAGAAAATCGATAAACAGGTAGTAGCGGCCGGACAGTTCGCTTGTGGTCGTAAATTTTCCGAAACAGACCGGAAAACCGCTGATTGTTTCGGCAGCTCAATCAATAAAAATCGATATTTGCTTGCGTAATATTAGCCCGAGGATATTAAGATGTACTGTGTATTACGCTAAAATAGAAATCTTTAATCTTATTGCATTCATCCCAGCTATCTTTTTGTACTATTACATTGTATGTTTAAAAAGCAACTGTTGTAAAATAGAGATTACAGAGAAATGAAGCAACACTGATTTGAATAATAGAGCTATTATAGATTTATCAGTTTGAGGGGGGAAATGTTTTTTTTTATGAATATACCCTCGAATTTCATTAACTTTTGTTAAATTTATGCAATGCACAGAGCTATTCGTGTAATAATTGTTGACAGGATCATGCGGACAAACTACAGGAGTAATAAGCTATTAATCTTTATATTGTTGAATTAATTTTATTAAATTGAATCACATAGCAATCCGCATTTAATGTAATTAAGTGAAGCTTCACAACATAAATCATACACGGCATCACCAACTTGTACCGCAATGACAGTCACACTTTCACAGTTTTCTGTTTCTTCGCACGTGCTTAAAAGCCATAAGTGGTTGTATATCTTGAAAGCAATTAGTTCTCTAAACTTAAAAGCTAACAAAAACTACCTTTAAAAAAGATGGTCTGCGCAATTTTTAGTATATGAAAGCGATTGGTAGCTGAATTCTAATATTTAATTGTGAAACAATGAAATAACGAAGTTTTCATTAGGCATATACAAAATCGATGTCATCGATTTCATATTCTGTTAGCTGTGAAAAAACAAACAACACGATAGACACAATGCATGAACGTGTGCGTCATCTTTGAAAATTTGTTATTTACATAACTTACAAGGTAGATGTTACTATCGTTTAATTAATTACGGTACTGTTTCCGGTGTGCTTGACGCCAACGTTACACGTGCGTAAAGTCTACAAGATAGAAATAAATGTGCTACAGCAGAAGCTTGAACGACACACTTAAGTGTCGAGGATTATTTTGAAATTATTCACATGAAATCATGAACGTTTCTTCGAAAAAATTATTTTAAAGTGCGAGTTATTTAAAGGTTACTTTTGTTAATAAAAGGAATAATCAAGTAAGGTCTTTTTTTCGTTGTCCCTTTCCTCAGTAGTTAATTGTTCTCTAAAAGCAAACAGAAATACATTTATTAAACTAACTAAAATACATTTCATTGTTTCTGAGATGGGTGTACGATAAAAAAGATATATATAATACACACATTTAGGGTAATAAATTACGAAGACTAACAAAGACTTTTATTGCACCCTAATAATCCATATCCGTTCTAGTGTTTTATTGCCCCGGGGTATATTGTAAAACGCAAGTGGTAATTCTTATGACAGATTTTAAGTTTCTTTAAAATATGTAAGTTTACCGTAATGACATCTTATTTGCATTTTCTTTTTCAATTTCTGATATTTGATCAAAATACTAAAAGTACATAATTCACAAACATTATTTTTCGACATTACATGTACCTGATTTCGATTTCTGACCGGTCTTAACTTTTTCATTTGTCAACCACCTTTAAGTTACAAAATGTTTATAGGGGGACCAAAGTAGAAGTAAACGACTGTCAAAATACGCTCAAATAGCAAAGCAAAAAAAAAACAAACAAAAAACAACATCACCACATTTATGACGGGTGAGATCTATCCGGACGAACGGATTCTGAAAACAAATTCTTTCATATAAAATAAGCGTCACAATTTGAAAGTGACATACGTACTTGTGTATATGTGTGTTTGTGTGACATTACAACAGTCCAGTGAAAATGTGTAAAAATTACAATGTATACACAAAATCTTTTTTTCACAGGTGTTACATTTACCTGTTTACGTTAAGTTGAAACAAGTGTGAAATTTAGTCACTTTGCTACAATACAGATATAACTTTAACCAAATGCAGTCCTTTTAATTTACTCATTTAATTTACACATGAATAAAGCATACCGAGACTCGTTCAAAGATTGGTACAATCATTATTCACTTTTTTCCTCTTAATATAAGTTATGCCATCCTTACGTTTTAAAGCAACAATACAATACAAAATCATCACGATTTTAATACGATAGTAATCGACAACTTCCGTGAAAATTACGGACGCGCCCGATCTATATTACGATTACATTTTTAACTGACTGTACTTATAAAAAATATTAAAAAGGTAAGCGAAATCCTTCAAATATTTTATTTATTTTTACACCAATTTATAGTTGATATAATTCCCTTGCCGATATCACTGAAGCAAAAACAATCTTATAATTGATGTTCTATGTATGGGTCAAAGTATTGAGACAAATGACCCAAAAAGCTGACTAAAAGTCTTGCAATCCTTAACATTTCATATGGAAAATGCGGTGGTACTTTTTTAATTAAAAAAGGTAAGTGAAATACCAAATTAATCTTTTTGAAATTTACATCATTATAAAGAGGAAAAATAATATTAATTCGTCTGACCGAAGCAAAAACGATTAATTACACGGTTTTTGATTTAATAGGATTAAACCGAAATCTCCCTTCTTTGTTTAATGTGTAAAAGCCGCGTCTAATCGATTATCGGGAAAACATGAAAGTTCCATATGCCGGTACGAAAATAGATTAGGATTCAAAATGGATCAAGTATCTAAAGATAATGTGTGCGAAACAAATTTTGAACTAAAACATACGGTGGTTAATTTCTATCGTGTCGTGTTCTCCACATTTCAGGGCGAACAGTCGACAACACGAAAAGTCGACAAGTATTTTCGACTTGGTGGGATGAAAAGTCGAAAACACGACAGATTAAAGGCGAAAATCGACACACAAAGGGCGCTAACACGACACACAAATGGCGAAAATACCACAATAAAATGGGTACTTGTTGAGTTTTCGTGTTTTCGATTTTTCGCCCCGTAAGTCACACGACAAATAAAGGGCGAAAATACGACGCGACGAAACAGTCGTATTTTTGTCTTTAATCTGTCGTGTTTTTTACCTTTTGCCTCACCAAGTCGAGAGGCGAAAACACAACAAAATAGTTAATTGGTGAGTTTACGTGTTTTTGACCCAAAAGTCGACAGCACTACAAAAAAGAGCGAAAACATGATTCTTTAAACCAGGTAACTCGAAAACTCATCTTTTCGCCCTAAGTGTGTCGTATTTATGCCTTTAATCTGTCGTGATTTCAATTTTTCGTCCCATCAATTCGAAAGACGAAAACACAACAAAAAAACTAATTGTATAGTTTTCGTGTTTTCAACTTTTCGCCCCGAAATGTGAAAACACGACAAAAGAAGGGCGAAAACACGACATATTATTAAACCAGCGAACTCGAAAACTCAAAGAAAAAATTACGTCGTGTTTTCGTCCTTTGTGAGTCGTTTTTTCAGCATTTGTCTATCTTGTTTTCGACTTTTCGCCCTGCTAAATCGAAATGTCGAAAACACAACAAAGTAGCTACTTGTCGCGCTTTCGTGTTTTCGCCCCGTAATGTTGAAAACACGACATGGCAGATATCAGCCACCATAATAGCAGGAGATACTAAGAGATGTAACTCGTACGAAAATATCGCACATAAATGTTAAAGTTAGCTCCCATACACATAGGACTATGTTATGGCATACATTAGAGTCGCCGACTTGAAATCACTGTAACCTCTCATAGATTGAGGACCATGGCTTGTCTCTTTACGAGAGAAAGTTAGTAGTTTCTTCCGGACGGTAGGAGTTTAACAGGTTCTA
This sequence comes from Saxidomus purpurata, assembly GCA_022818135.1. NCBI lineage: Eukaryota > Metazoa > Mollusca > Bivalvia > Venerida > Veneridae > Saxidomus > Saxidomus purpurata. The sequence continues at coordinate 20,585 of JAFMSR010001412.1, read as the reverse complement.
ACAAGGATCGATTGTTAGAAATGACCAATAAACATGGTTGAAACCGGCGTTAAACTCCCAACAGCAACTTGCCTGTGTGCGTTATTCTTTGCGGAATTTGTATATTGTCTCATAATATTGATATAAGGGCCATCATGGTCCCTATTTAGAATAATTGTTTTCTTCACTTTAGTGTAGGTTCTGAAATAAAAAAATATTAAATATAAACAGGAAGCAGCAGGACATGACTGGAACAGAGAACTTAATGCAGAGAACAATGACAGAGAATATGAAAATGGTTCTGACGCGGAAGGACCGAACATAGAGGCAAACGTTGAAGGTACTTTAATAATTTATATGAAGATAACATTTTTTGTTTTTCCCTGAACAGTTCGTTTTCTTGGAACAAAATATATGTCTTCTTCTTCAAAATGAAATTGATCATAGTGAAGAGGTGTAAATTAAGAAAATGTCAGAAGAGTGCGAATGTTTTACCATAGACTTGTCAAACCCTTTTTCACGAGCATGTTACTGCCAATGTGTCAACCGCGCAACAAGCGAATTTTTGATATCTTTAATTGATTTGTAGACCTCTCTAAATATTTTACAGAGCTCCCCAATTATAAAAAGACCTCTTCAAATACTTTAGTATATGTAGATTTGGCATGTATTAACATCGAATTCAAGATATCTAAAATTGAATTTCACTGCGCTCAGATTGATTTAGAGAGGTCTCTAATTGAATTCAAGACCTCTATAAATCAATTTGTAGCGAGCTATAAAACAATAAGAGATGTCTTCAAATCAATTAGAGACCTCTTCAATCCTATTGCAGAGCTCTTAAAAACAGCAGAATTACACCTTAATTTTTGATATGTTCAATTGAATTGGAGAGGTCTACAATTACTTAATTGCACGCTTTAAATCAATTTTTGACATCAAAAATTGACTTAGAGAGCTCTCCAAATATTTAAAGACCTCTCTATTACAATTATTGCGCGCTATAATTATTTGGAGATATCTCTAATTGAAATTGAGACCTCTTAAATTATTTGAAGAGCTCTCCAAATATTTAAAGACCTCTTCAAATATTTGAGTATATGTAGATTTGGCGTTCCATAAATTTATGCTAGTTACATCTGCAATAGAATGTTTGACCTCACCAATACAGTAATTTGACATAGTTCTCATATGCTGATAGGCATGTAAAGTTATATCAATATTGAATAAACAGTAGTGATGAAATTAAGCAAGTTTGTGAAATCAGACTGCCGAGAATTCAAATTATATCTTGATATGAAAAAAGAATTGGTGAAACTATGACGGCGAAGAGAGGAAATGGTTAAAATCATTATCTGCTATGATATAAGCGATTATAAAATTTGTTTTAATATCATTATCATTAGGAGGTAAAGATCAACATCAGAATAAAAACAAAATCACTGGGGCAGTACAGAAAAGTGTTTAAGGTTTTATTCATTCACCAATCCGTGTCCAATTTTTGGGATCGCTTCCGTTCCTTTTGCGTTTTTACTTGAATTATTAAAGTGAAATTAATGTTGCCTTTGTTAACTAACAGACTCGGAGTTTCGGATGAGAATAGTTTTAATTCTTTGAAGCATGATTCAGTTGTTAAAAATGTTTCTGTTTGTTATTTGGTGAGCTACTAAGGTATAATCTTTTTTTCTTGTAGTTTTGCTTGAAAATGAAATCATCCGTTTAACACCAAATCAAAGAAAACATCTTCCACACAACATCATATGTTTGATCTGCTTGTCGAATGCGCGCGATGCCACCTTCCGTGGATGTGGTTACTTACTTGTGTGCCAACAGTGTATGATGTTATACGTGAATTGCCCAGTTTGTGATAGCAAGATTAAAGCTTGGGATGCGATGTCGTGGGGTTTATAATGATAAATAGGTATTCGTTGTCTCAACCAAAATAAGCGTTAGAGTTACTTGCTTAACACTTTTTCTATAGTTCTTCTAACAAAAATGCTAATTAATTTGGCATTTGCATGAACCTCATTAAAGTTCTGTATACGAGCTCAGAAGTCAGAACATTTGTCATAACATACATTTGTCATTAATTAGTACTTACAAAATAGAGCGTATCGATATAACAGTCACAACCGTGTCAGCAACCTATCCATGAATGTAATGATATAATTGTTTTTAGAGGATGAACCATACCACTAGATTATATGAATCTTGACCAAATTTATCTCAAATTATGGCCGTTACATGATACGGCATTGAAAACCCTAGTTAAAGTCTTGCATGCATGTTGTTATTTCCTAATACATTACAGATAGTGTTATATTCCAAACGAATTTCTCTTCAGGCAACATGAATTTTTCTCTTTTCTCTTTTTTAAGGCCAAATATTTTGTTTTTAAGGCCAAAAATTGTATTTTCTTTATCCAATAGAGCGATACTGGCCCTTTTGTTTGATTCTATATTTGTGACAACTGTTTTAATTGATCAATTTTATCGTATCTTTTTGTTGATCAACTGATGTGTATGGTAAGTACAGGGATCATATGGAGGGTGAAATAGCATTCTGTATTTTATGTTTTCAATGAAGTACTGAAATATATCAGTGAAAGGAAATTGATATTTTCACTGTGTCAAAGCAGTGAAAATATCAAAATGACGTCAAAAAGTATACCGAGTGAAACGAATGCCGGTGAAATCAAACAAAGATGACGTGGTTAAAATGACGTTATGACATAATTTGATGATCACTCTTTCTAATATCCGTTATCAAGTTTGTAATCTCTAAAATTTCGAAATTGGAGAAATGAGGCTCACAAGGGGGTGTAGTCTTTTCTTATATTAATGTGTGTTCTTCAATTGAGTGGTACAGAATATTTTTAATTCTTGTTCAGATCAAGACAATCTATATAATCTTTATAGAGTAAATGTGAATATCATAAATGAGAGAAGAAATAGCTTCTTTTGAATGTATGGTCAGAAAATGTGATATCTTACGTTTAAAGGCATATTTCAAACTGGAGAATATGTATGTTGAAATTAGAAAAGAAATAAGAGATCTATGCTTGCTAAATGAAGGTGTGGTATTTTACCTTTAAAAATTGAAACTCCTTGATTTGTTAATGAAATCATTGAGGAAAGACTATGTAATTGATGTGATTATAGACAAATTGAAGATGAAAAGTACTATGTAATGAACTGCCGGTACTATATGCTGATATACGATTTGAAACATTTAATGATACTTCTCTAGCATAAGTGATGAGTTGAAACTTAAACATTTGTTAAGATCATATCCTAGAAAATGTGCTAAATTTGTGTCTCAAGCCTTCCTTAAACGCAAACGAAGATTGTACATATAAGTTTTGTATCATTGTATAAGACTATGTTTATCATTACAAGTCTTGAAACAAATGTATAGTTAAAATTTAACTGTAAATCCACAATTATCTGTAAAACACATACACTTCTCTGATATCTCAATTAAATATCCAAGTAATATTATTCATTAACTTTTGTTTAGCGCAATATATTGGGGCCCCCCCCCCCCCCAGGGAATTCATAATCCTATACCCTTTAATCAAAACTGCAAAGGAAAATCCATCCTAAAACAATAGGGATCATCTACATGTTACAGGGAACCTTCTGAGCAAGTTTGATGGAAGTTGAATGAAAACCTGTGACCTGTGGCGTTATCAAGGAAGTCACTGTGACCTTGGCCTTTGACCCACTGACCCCAAAATCAATAGGGATCTTCTACACATTGCAAGGAACCTTCTGGACAAGTTTGACCACAAAAACAAAAGTGATCATCTACATATTACAGAGAACTTTCTGAGCAAATTGTGATGTTGAAAGAAAACTGACCTGAAGAGCGTTATCAAGGAAATGCTATCAGAGTTCACCGAGACCTTGACCCACTGACCATAAAACAATATTAATCTACATGTTGCAGGGAACCGTCTTAGCAAGTTTGATGAAAGTTTAGTTTAATGAAAACTGTAACCTGTAAAGCATTATCGAGGAACCTAGTGTTATCAAAGAAAATCTAACGATGGTCACTGTGGCCTTGACCTTTGACCCACTGAACTCCAAAAACTAAAGTGACCATTTACATGTTACAGGGAACCTTTAGAGCAAGTTTGATGAAAATTGAATAAAAATCTTGACCCCACCAATCCCCCCCCGCTCAAAAAAAATTTTTTTGGGGGAAAAATTGGAACAATTCTACAAGTTTCAGGGATCTTTTAGTTTCATCAGTCATATGAAATTTTTTTACGCACAGACAAACTAAAAATTGGCAGTTGTGTGGCAATTCTCCTGTTGTTATTTTTAGCCATATAAGCCCAAAGATGGCAACAAGACATATGGAAAGAATGACATCATTACCTATTGTTACTGGACTGACAAACAAATTACCATGGCACAAGCTCTGCTACAGATGACAGATGAACTATGTATCAACTATATGCCGATCCTTAAAAGATAAAAGACGAACTCAAATAGCCAACAACCCCAAAGGGATTGTCAGTAAGCAACTGATGTACATCTTATCACAACAATGTGCAGAACCAAGGTACATGCCAATTATGTTTTTCAAAATATATCCAAATATGTCTGCAGCATCAGTACCTGTTATGTTAATCATGGTGTATGATATGTCATGTGACAAAAGTCCTATCAGGTAATGAAGTGTTGTAAACTGGCATGATTCTTTGCTACTGGTCAACACATTTCAGTAGGTTGGTGTTAAAAATAAGAGTTAAACAAAGACAAACTTTAACACGGTTTTTGTTTATTTCATTTCACTCTTTAAAGACAGTACAGAATTGGAGATGACAAATGACATGTCTAAGTTCACACAATAAATGACAAACATACAGAACATTATTATACATGATTGTAACTCACTAAAGATAACAATACAAACAGTAGCTTCCAGGGAACTATGTATGATTGCTACAGCCGGTTTTATAGGTACATGTGCACATTATTCACAACACAATTTCAGCAGTCGAAGTGGAGCAAACATCTGGCAAAGCTTGAAAAGCTCATTGGTTTTAAGGAATGTTTGATGACCCTTAATTTTGTGTTTACAAGTAAATTACAGGCTTTCATTTTCTTGTAACATATACTTGAATGTCATAAACAACAAATACGCATTCACAACTTATTCCAGATCTTGAAAGTAACAGCATGAAAACCAGAAGAAATGATTATAAACTGTCCGTCAAACTTCCATTAAACATGCATGTAGAAAGCAAAATGGTTCCAAGGATTCTACTTAGCAACAAAATAAAAACCTGTCTCCATGGTGATAAGCCTAACAAAAAAGAATTGGGGAGGGCAGTTGATAAATGTTGTAAGAACTTGTTGTCCACCCATTTTGCAATTTTATCATGTATTTGTATTACATTGTAAAATTATTTTGACATGTAAATAGCAAATAATATTAAACTAAACAAAATGCATGATGGTGTTCAAAATTATACTAATTCTACTGAGGCAGTAAAACTGTATTTAAATTCTACTGGGGCAGTAAATCTGGATTTAAAGTCTACTGGGGCAGTAAAACTGTATTTAAGGTATTAGACCCCTAATGGGCAGTAAAACTAAGTAGTACCTTAGGGCACCCAATTCAAATCATTGATAGGCTTAATATTTTCTTAATCTGTATCATTTCCTGGATTTAAAAACAAATTTTAAAAAGAATTTTACCGTGAAAAAAAAAAAGTTATAGGAATTTGAATAACCCCACCCCCATTTTGGAATTATTTATAAAATGACATCACACAAGAGATAATGGGGGGGGAAAATACATGTATTTCATTTATTATTCAAAACTTTGGTACAGATTTGTTATCAGAGTAACAATAACTATGTTTTCTTTCAGAAATTACACACCATTTACTATATAATCAACAAGTTTTATAAAACTTTTATGAAATAATCAGGTAGTATTACAATTTTCATGTACTTTTTTGGCCATGTTAAATTTTGAACATCAAAGTTTTTAGGAAAAATCAACATTTTCTAGAAATGAGGCATGACTTTTTGTATATTAAAAATTATCTGTAACATTTTGGGAACAGCATGTCAAAAATTCACAATGTTTTACCGTCTCTTTTTAAAATAATTTGATTTTGAAAATCTCCATCGACGATTTTAGATGTGTCTGCAAGTAATAAAATCTTCAAATAAGCTAAAACTAATTCGTAAAAAAATATTTAATTTATTTTTAGTCTAAAAACAATATAAACATTATAAGGAAAAGTGCAAAATAATTAAAACAAAGAAGAAAAAGTAAAAAAAAAATTGGGGTTCCAGCTGGATTCGAACCTACGCCTCCAAAATCTTCAGTCCAATGCTTAACAACCTAGGCTAGCTCATTAAAATTGAAGAGTTTCAAGTGGAGGTTTTTATTAGGGGTGTACTACCTTAAATTCTACTGGGGCAGTAAATCTGGATTTAAATTCTACTGCGGCAGTAAAACTGTATTTAAATTTTATGTTTTTAAATTCTACTGGGGCAGTAAAACTATTTAAAGTATACTTGGGCAGTAACTGTATTTAAATTCTACTGGGGCAGTAACTGTATTTAAATTCTACTGGGGCAGTAAATCTGGATTTTAAGTATACTTGGGCAGTAACTGTATTTAAAGTATACTGGGACAGTAAAACTGTATTTAAATTCTACTGGGGCAGTAAAAACTGGATTTAAAGTCTACTGGGGCAGTAACACTGGATTTTAATTCTACTGGGGCAGTAAAACTGTATTTAAAGTCTACTGGGGCAGGAAAACTGTATTTAAATTATACTGGGGCATTAAAACTGGATTTAAATTATACTCAGGCAGTTAAACTTATTTAAATGGCTTTACAATCAATCATGTATATAAAACACAAAATGCCCAATTTCATATCAGTCTTTAAAGCTATAACAACAAACTCAAGCTCTAGTCAGGATTTAACTCAACACGTCTAGAAACTGTCGGGGATAATAAATTTTCAACGATAAATAAAACAAGCAACGTTCAGGCCAAAGCAAAATGGTTTCCAAGGACCATGTTTCAACATGTCAAAAGGGTATCAAAGAAAGCATTTTATAATTGTTGACAAGTTGACATGACGGCAAGTCCAAAAATCCACTTCAATTCAATCTCAGTCAGGGTCAATAATCGAAATAAACAAAACCTGAACAACATACAAAGCTGTGCTATAAACCAATTCAATTTCACGCTGATGTCGGACTGATTTGCAGATATTAAAATTCACATTTTTAGAAAATAATGAATTAAAATAAAGCAAGGATAAATTATTGGTGTATTTCAAAGCTAGCGGAAAACTTGCCTCAGCAAATATAGCAAAAAAAATTGCACGCAAAAATGAGATGGTTTACAGTATTCAAAATATACCAGATGAATATTACTACAAAATAGTTGATCTGAAGGAAGCACCACAAATCATTGACAGAAAGAATGTTGACACAACACAAGAAACTAGAGCTATCACTAAATGTGATTAATACCCCCGAAAGACTGCTTTATAAACTGAGGAAGTTTGTGGTAACAGAATACCTTGCAAAAAAACTAAAATAGAGATATTGTTCTTGGCAATAACTCTGTAATTAGTAAAGATAGAGTTATGGTTCTTGTACACTGCACTTCCTCTCATTGTGCTAGACCATTTTATGAAGTTGTATTGAAGTTCAACCGGTAGTTTTCTAGAAAATGCTCCGGACAAGGAAAAGTAACAAAGGGCAATAACTCTGTAATGAGTCAAGAAAGAGTTATGGTTCCTGTGCACTGCACTTTCTCTCAATGTACTTGACCATTGTATGAAGTTGTATTGAATTCCAACCCGTACTTTTCAAGTTATGCTCCGGACAAGGAAAAGTAACAAAGGGCAATAACTCTGTAAACACTCAAGATAGACTTATGGTTCTTGTACAATGCACTAACGCTCATTGTGCTAGACCATTTTATGAAGTTGTATTGAATTCCAACCAGCAGTTTTCAAGTAATGCTCCGGACAAGGAAAAGTAACAAAGGGCAACAACTCTGTAATGAGTCAAGAAAGAGTTATGGTTCTTGTGCACAAGGAAATATAACAAAGGGCAGTAACTCTGTAATTACTATAGAGTTATGGTTATTGTACACTGCACTTCCTCTCATTGTGCTTGATCATTGTATGAAGTTGTTTTGAATTCCAACCAGTAGTTTTCAAGTTATGCTCCGGACAAGGAAAAGTAACAAAGGGCAATAACTCTGTAATGAGTCAAGATGGAGTTATGGTTCTTGTGCACTGCACTTCCTCTCAATGTGCTTGACCATTGTATGAAGTTGTATTGAATTCCAACTAGTAGTTTTCAAGTTATGCTCCGGACAAGGAAAATGCAACAGATCGCCTGACCGACTACCCAACCACCGGGTTACTCCTATACCTCGTTTCGGGGGTATAAATATAGTTTCATGATCAAACACATAAAAAACATGGATGTTATGTCTTAGCTATGAAAGATCAACTTGATGTTTCGTTATCAACTCGTTCCGAATGCTGCACATATCTGCATCATCGCCATACGAGCATAATTAAATATATAACATAAATGCAACTGATATCATAGGCATGATTGTTTCATAAATCAAACTTAACTATAAGAAATATTCTACTTAGTTACTCCTATCTCATATAGTTATAAAGTTACAAGTAAACAATTTTCGATAAAATTAATATTAGAATATAGCTGCCAAAAGATCAAGTAAAGCAAACACACATATAGCTATATTTTTAACTAGAGCAGTACTTCATTCACTGTGATTCCAACATACATTATACATTACCTAAAACATATAGTTTACACGATTAAATCCATATATTATAGAATCTTGTTTTGCGCTTAGCGTTTTTATGGTTGCAAAATTTTGGGGGGGGGGGGGGGGGTGGGGGCGGGGCGGGGGCGCTAAAGCGTTAAATTGCGCCATTAAAACCGTATATCGGTCGCAAATATCAAAATCACAAATAGTATCCCTTTCTAACGCACAGTGTCAAATGCGATAATTAAGCCGGGGGTGGGACTATATTCGTTATTTAATAGTCGCAAATTTAAACGGGGGGGGGGGGACGTGGGGGGGGGGGTAGAATAATCTGTAACTAGAAAGTTAAATAATTAATGCCCAAAATACACATTCCTGCCATGCTACATGTTTTTTTGTTGGTGTTTTAAATGCCTGAACTGTATATAGGGAAACTGTCAACAGACAGAAATTTCATTTTTGTCTTAAATGAAATTTTCTTAATACTATAAAATTGCAATTTGTGTAAAATACTAGCAGCTGCGTATTGTATAATCCTGCAATTCAGTAAATACTTACACAATATAAATGTGATAGTCCGTCCTAATGAGATGATTGTCACACATACTGGATCAAAATATGTGCACTATTCACCTACACACATAAAGGCACATTCATAACAAGTACATGTTATGCTGGACAGGAGGTGGAACCAGACCTAGCCAGCCATCTTACAGGGAGTAAGGATTGTGTAAAATACAAGGACACTGCCTGCACCTTAGACCAGGTAATCACACTAACCAAGATTCGCATGCATCAACCAAACTTTAGGTACTAAATTCACTTGCTTACTCAAGTTCTAAAGCATACATAAAATTTTCTGTTGAAAATGGTAGATAACATGACACAAAGCAAGTGAAATTTCTGATGCAAGTGAATGAAGCATTGTGATGTCTTTTCTTTCAGAAATGCAATCTCTGTACTCCATTTTCATTTTGATGTACAAAATAGTATTGCTGAACTCTTTTGTTTTCATTTGATGTAAAAGGTGCCACCTCTGTATTCGTATTCCCAAAGGTCAGAATCTTGCTTGTATTGTAAATGATATGTGTTGCATGACATATTACTGTACTATAATGCAAACTGTTCATTTATATACATAGCATGTAGCATTTGTAGCTCTCCGCACACAGAAATCACACATTCACGTACTCATTACTATCCACGAGCTAATTACAAACTAACAGAACATACATATATTAAACACATACGAAAGAAAACGGATCTAGTTAAAAATGTGCTCCTCATGAAGTAACTAGCAAACATGTGAATTCAAAAATTAATACAGCAAATATGTCAACAAGTTTAAAAACATATACATGGAATAAAATGATAAAAATCGGGGTAAAGACATAGTCAACAAAGTGAAGAGTACTATCACGTGAAGTATATGTCATTGTACTATTTTGTGCTATTGAAAGCAATAAATCTACATGTATATATAACGTGATATCTGATTTTCATTAATTCTTACTTTGGTTATCATTAAGGATATATTTCCTTGCACATAAAAACATGTTAAGTGCTAAAACCTTATTCACCTACCTCGTGATATTTCGGCTGTAATTTTGAGGTACTATACACATATTTTCATTTCAATTTCACAGATTTTTTTTAATGGCATACCAGTATTTAAAACTGCAAAGGAACTACTATTTTTATCTGTAATACAGCGACAGTCATTGACTTCATAAATCATTCCTATGTTTTTTCCTCTCTTCTGTTTCCAAGCCTTTTTTTATCTCTCTTATATGTTAAGACAAAGCAGACATGGTACAGGTTGTATACCCTGAAGTTCATTATTTAAATCCTAGGTCACATCAAAAATGTGATATGTCAAAAGAATTTCCATCATTCATTACCACCATCCAGAATGTAAATATCTGAATTTTAATGTAAAGGCCGAATCTGTTACAATAATGTCATTCAGTTCAATAGCAACAACACCTCTGGTTAGTAAATTCATTAACTGTAGTAATTCATTGTATCTGATAAAAAACAACAAGGTAAACCAACAAGAAATGTTTGTAAAGAATATATGCACCCCTTTGGTGGCATCAGATCTAATTCTGGTTGAATTACATTTAAACCACTGATCCATCAGCGCTAGTATTTCTCAAATGACATTTTAGAGAACAGTCACACTGACCTTGACCAGAATCAATAGTGGCCATCTATTACTTATGAATAACTTCTTTACTAAATTGAAAATCCTGGACATTCCCAGTCTGAAACTGTTTCGTTGTGAAAAGTGACCATGACCTTGATCTATTAGCCAATTTACCAGTTTCAAAATCACTAGAGATCAATGAACTGTTCTGAACAGTGTATCTAGATGATCAATCTCCTGAGTCTGGGTATCTCGGGTCGAACTGTCGTCTAGAAATTGGAATGAAACAGTTTTGTATACAGACAAACTGACCGACATGTGCAAAGCATTATTATCACCTTTTCTTCAAAGGAGAATATAAAAAGTTCCTAATAAATAAATTCAACAAGTTAAATAAACAACTAACCCTGCTTCACAATTAAATATTCAACAAAACAGCTTTTAAACAGATCATATTCTATATAAAGAATACGAGTTCATTCAACAGTTAACATATCTAATTAATAAGAACATGTTGACATGAAGAAGCAATTCAGATCAATTCAGAAACAACTTTAACAAAAGACACATTCACATTAGATATCATGTGGATTTTTTTAGCTTTTTGAATCATGCATAATCACTCCAAAACCTGAATAACCCTGTCAATACACTGCAACAGAAAACTTTTTAAACAAGATGGCCAAGATGGCCCTATATTGTTCACCTGCGACTTATGACATAACTTCAACCCTAAACTATATTTCATAAACACAAACAGAATGTTTGACCTTGACAAGGCTAACCTTCTTACCAATTTACATGATCATTGGGTTGTAAATGTCACCTGTATGGCAAACACAAGGTTTTTAACCTAGTGACCTAGTTTTTTTACCTCAGATTACCCATATTCATACTCGACCTAAATTTCATCAAGACAATCATACTGACAAAGTTTCATGAAGATGCAACCTCTATTACATACACATGGTTTTTCTATGATTTGACCCTGTAACCTAGTTTTTGACCCTACATAACCAATGTTCGACATCAACCTAGATTTTATCAAGCAAATCATACTGACCAAGTTTCATGAAGATCCAATGAAAAATGCAATTTCTATTGCATACACAGGGGGGGGGGGGGGGGGGGGGAAGAAAAAAAAAAAAAAAAAAAAAAAAAAAAAAAAAAAAAAAAAAAAAAAAAAAAAGGGGGAAAAAAAAAAAAAAAAAAAAAAAAAAAAAGGGGGGGGGGAAAAAAAAAAAAAAAAAAAAAAAAGAAGGGGGGGGGGGGGGGGGAAAGGGGGGGGGAAAAAAAAATTAATGGGGGGGAAAAAAAAAAAAAAAAAAAGAAAAAAAAAAAAAAAAAAATAAAAAGGTTTGTTTTTTTGAGAGTGTGATATGGGAAGGAAAAGGAAGAAAGGTTTTTTATTATTTGACCTTGTGACCTAGTTTTTGATCCCAGAAGACCCATATTCGAACTCTACCTAGATTTCATCAAGGTAGTCATTCAGACAAAAAGTGTATTAAAGAGCCAGTGAAAAATGCAACCTCTATTGCATACACAAGGTTTTTCTATCATTTGACCCTGTGGCCTAGTTTCTTTTACCCCAGATGACCCATATTAAAACTCGAACTAGATTTCATCAAGGTTGTCATTCTGACCAAGTTTCATGAAGATCCAGTGAAAAATGCAGCCTCTATTGCATACACAAGGTTTAGTGTGGCCAGACGACAGATGACAGACAGACGACGGACACCGGGTGATCACAATATCTCACCTTAGTGCTCAGGTGAGCTAAAATCAAAAATGAATTATGTCTATATAGATCAGACGAAATCTTTGGATTTTAAAATCTGAGATTCAAATAGAGATCATAGCACTAAAATTGCAAAACATAAATACTTTAGTATACCCTATGAATTAGAACATTTTTTTAAGCAAAAAAGCACATTTTGTGTGTTTCAACACATTCTACCAAATCTATGCAACTTTCTGTCTGGTTATGCTGAACTTTGTTACTGCAGTTTTTTTGTCCTTATTCTAAAACTAAACTAGAGCTATCACTAAATGTGATTAATACCCCCAAAAGACTGCTTTATAAACTGAGGAAGTTTGTAGTAACAGAATACCTTGCAAACAAACTAAAGAGAGATATTGTTCTTGGCAATAACTCTGTAATTTTTCAAGATAAAGTCATGGTTCTTGTACACTGCACTTTCTCTCAATGTACTTGACCATTGTATGAAGTCGTATTAAATTCCAACTAGTAGTTATCGAATTATGCTCTGGACAAGTAAAAGTAACAAAGGGCAACAACTCTGTAATGAGTAAAGATAGAGTTACTGTTCTTTTGCACTGCACTTCCTCTCATTGTGCTTGACTATTGCATGAAGTTGTATTGAATTCCAACCAGTAGTTTTCGAATAATGCTCCGGACAAGGAAAAGGAACAAAGGGCAATAACTCTGTAATTAGTCAAGATGGAGTTATGGTTATTGTGCACTGCACTTCCTCTCATTGTGCTAGACCATTGTATGAAGTTGTATTGAATTCCAACTAGTAGTTTACGAATTATGCTCTGGACAAGGAAAAGTAACAAAGGGCAATAACTCTGTAATGAGTAAAGATAGAGTTACTGTTCTTTTGCACTGCACTTCCTCTCATTGTGCTTGACCATTGTATGAAGTTGTATTGAATTCCAACTAGTAGTTTTCGAATAATGCTCCGGACAAGGAAAAGGAACAAAGGGCAATAACTCTGTAATTAGTCAAGATGGAGTTATGGTTCTTGTGCATTGCACTTCCTCTCATTGTGTTTGACCATTGTATGAAGTTTTATTGAATTCCAACCGGTAGTTTACGAGTTATGCTCTGGACAAGGAAAAGTAACAAAGGGCAATAACTCTGTAATGAGTCAAGATAGAGTCATGGTTCTTGTGCACTGCACTTTCTCTGGTTGTGCTTGATCATTGTATGAAATTGTATTAAATTCTAACTAGTAGTTTTCAAGTTATGCTCCGGACAAGGAAAAGTAACAAAGGGCAATAACTCAGTAAATACTCAAGATAGAGTTATGGTTCTTGTACACTGCACTTCCTCTGATTGTGCTTGATCATTGTATGAAATTGTATTGAATTCCAACTAGCAGTTTTCAAGTTATGCTCCGGACAAGGAAAAGTAACAAAGGGCAATAACTCTGTAATAAGTCAAGATGGAGTTATGGTTCTTGTGCACTGCACTTCCTCTGAATGTGCTTGACCATTGTATGAGGTTGTATTGAATTCCAACCAGTAGTTTTTAAGTTATGCTCCGGACAAGGAAAAGTAACAAAGGGCAATAACTCTGTAATTAGTCAAGATGGAGTTATGGTTCTTGTGCACTGCACTTCCTCTCAATGTGTTTGACCATTGTATGAAGTAATATTGAATTCCAACTAGTAGTTTTCAAGTTATGCTCCGGACAAGGAAAATGCAACAGACCGCCTGACCGACCGACCAACCGACCGACCGACCGACCGACCAACTACCGGGTGACTCCTATATACCCCCCTAAACTTCGTTTTGGGGGTATAATAAATAATATTTGTTGATTTAAGTTTCACAAGTTTGCAATTCCGTATTCTAAATTACAGAAGATTGTAGAATTTACTTTTAACAAAGACATAATAACATGAAATATTCAAACAACTTTTGCTTCGCCAATTTAAAACAACACCCGTAGTTCTAAGCAATAACATCATCCAACAACAAAACAGGCGATGCAAAAATCTTTTTTATTTGCAGATAAACTCCGCCACTATTCCCAATGCTACCGTAACCAAAATAATAAAATCCAAAATCAAAATACAGTAAGAAAGCTCAACATTTAAGCTTTTACTTCGTACATAATGAAAAAATGTTCATTTAACTTAACAAAGAAAATCATGTGAGCGATCAGTAACAATCCTGTGACTTATTGTCATGAATAATCCTGGTTCACCAAGCATTATCATGTATACACATTGATCATCTAGCATGAAACACCTTTTCTGGTAAATTTATCACCTAGGTTACATCACCGATCATACTGCAAATTATGAAATACAGAGACTAATTTTCTTTCTGTTGGAATGAAAAGGTCTCAATACAGTTGACTCTCAGTATCTCAAACTCGCTTACCTCGAATTTCCGTTTAAGTCGAAGAAATTCTAAAGTCCCGTCAAATTTCCTTCTTTATCTATGTACTTTAACTCCTTTTAAGACAAAATTTGACATATCGAGACTCCGGATGTGTCAAAGGGATTTTTTGGTCCCGTCAATCAAATTCCAGTGTATTGACAACTCGTTAAGTCGAAGTGCGAAAGTCGCCGACGGATCAAAGGTACGGCGGGTCAAAGCAAGGGTGAGACATTGTCTTGCCAATTCACATGTGTCATAATGATTGTTGTTTGTTTTTCATGGATTTACTTCAATTGCCGGTGACTACATGTAATTAATGATGAAAAATGCGGTAATTACTTTAAAGACTTAATTTATTTGAGAGGTTAAATGATAATAGTGGGTTTTATATAAAAAAGATGATTTCTGAACGAATATATCAGTCTGTAAATATTTTGTTTTGTAGTTAGATGCTGTTCTTATGTTTAGAATACACGAATGTTCTGACTTCCGGTTCAAGAAACGCTACTTTCACTTTCGCCCAACATGTACTTTTTTTGGTTGGGGCATACAAATAGATTGCTTTTAAGTAAATTTGTGTTCCTGCTTCAGGAAAATTGCACGATAACAAATATGTAAGGATGTGCTTGATATTTATTACTAAGGGCTGTTTTGGGTATATGCAAAAATAAAATGTAATTAAAATGAATTGAATTTGTGTTCCAATGCTTCAGGGAAAATTTGCATCAATAAAATAAATACAAATAGTTGTCTGTCTTGAAAACAGGGAATTTTGTGCACAATTCGTCCATATACACATAAATTTTGTTTTTTTTTATAAAAACCAATTTAAAAGCCCCTCCTACTTTTAGGGGAATCCTCGAAGCAAGCGTTCTCCCGTTTGGGGGTGGGGGGGGGGGGGGGGGGGGGGGGGGGGGGGGGGGGGGAAAGGGGGGGGGTTTTTTTTTTTTTTTTGGGGGGTTTTTTTTTTTTTTGGGGGGTTTTTGGGGGGTTTTAATTTTTTTTTTTTTTTTTTTTATTTTTTTTTTTTTTTTTTTTTTTTTTTTTTTTTTTTTTTTTTTTTTTTTTTAAAATTTTTTTTTTTTTTTTTGGGGTTGGGTTTAAATTCAAGTTTTTTTCAAGGCCTGTGCAACCATCTCGAAGTAAAAGGTCTGGTCCCTTGAAATTCGAGATAACGAGAGTCAGCTGTATTTATAAATAATGAAAATATCTTGCCTGGCCACCTAAAGGGAAACAGTAACCCTGCAGTGGCATGCAAACTCAAATCTTTTAACATCAACAGACTAAAACTAGCAATTATTAGATCATGCTTTAATTGGTCATGTTTTCCTTTTCTGAAATTCACTGTATACTCATCAGCTAATATAGATAACTGCTTCATTCATGGTGTATCACCAGCAGCACAGTTATCTCCCTTTATTGTATACTACAGTATGTTACCATATGACTTCTAAGCAAAGCATGCCTAAAAAGCAACCTCTGGCACTTCTCCAGAGATTTCAGCATTCAGCTCTTTGGTTTCTCTTCACAGTGATCATTTCTTTTAGTGATACTTCAATAATCTTTGGGAAACACATCATCACTGTTTTAAAGCTGAACTATCTATGCTGTAGCAAACGTTTACATCAAATTTGTCGCTGTACATGTTCAATCAGCTTCATTCAAATTGCAGCTCCTCTGGCTTAGGGGGTACAACTAACAACAGCTTCTGTACAAACGTGTTGACCCAGTCTGTAATGAAGAAATCATACAAGTTAATTCTGAATTTTGCGGCTTTCCCCTGATGTCAGATGACAACCTGAACAGATTAAATCTAAACCTGTTTACATCTGACATACGAGGGCTGAAATTCATTGTTACGCGTTCCAGTAAGTTATCTCCACTGCCCACCGACCCCTTTCCCCCACCCTGCAAAAAAACCCTAATGTGAATGCAATATTTTTCTTCAATGCTACCTTTTCTTGGTCATGTACATGTATATCTTAGTTAATTTGCTAATCAAAGTTAGATTGATTACATTCTGTATCCATGTTAATAAAGGTGAAAGCTGATTTAGATCACCAAGCCAAAACTGTCACCTAAAACAGGGGCTTATAATTTCACACAAACACAATGCTGTATTTCACTTAATTGACATAACTAAACACAGCAGTCCTAACCCAGTCATAATTTCCACATACTGTTTCCATGATTCTGCCATTCTATTCTGAGACCAGTAACAAACACTTACCGATCTTGTCTTGAATCTCCTTAGGTTTGTTTTGCCATTTGCCTCCTATACAGTACAAGACAATACCTCCAGCAACAAGACCCAGGGCAAGAAAACTTTCATGTGGCTTCTGGTAGAATGTTAACACAACTATAGCAAAACTGATTACACATAACACAGCTGGTAACGCAATTGGAACCTGAAAATTGAACATTGTATATTCAGTGAAAAGCAAAATAAATGTACAGAAAGTTCAGAAAATACAGAAACATCTTTTTTTCCCGCATCCTTTTCGAATATTCATAGATGGTTACAAAAGTCATTCACTGATAATTAATATTGACAACATATACAAAATATTTGAACAATCTTATCAGAGAATATTATCTCTGTTTCAAACATATAATATAATCTATACTTTACCTTTATAGGTCTTTCCAAATTTGGTTCCTTATATCGGAGATAAACTTGACTAGCAAATGTCATAACAAGAACTGTTGCAAACCCAAAGCCCTCCATCTCTATCAAGTAGAAAATGTCTCCGCTATTTTGAAAGATTAGGGTGAGTGCGAGCTGAAAAAACGACATATATATATACATAAGCCTTACACAACATTTGAAATAAATAGATTACAAGGGTTAGCCATCCAAGGCATGTCAAATACCAGTACCTTATTTGTTATGTGTCTGTGGTCAGGTGATTCTGGTATTTCCTCAAAAGCCAAAATGACCAAAGTTTAATCTCTGGCCAATAATATAACAGCATAACGCACATACTGATTTTAACATGCCTTATTTCAGCATTTTAAGTCCAAGTAAAACAGTTCCACAAATCCCCTTCTTTTCTCATGGAACAAAATAGCTGCTTTTGTTCTTGAAACCACAAGCAAAGTTTCTCTCCCAGTGCTGATATTATGCTTCAAATAGAACAGTTTTTTTATTTTACTGACTGTTTAAAAATAGAAGAAAATATAAAAACAATTATACATGTTTGTGCCTTTATTGCCGACAATTTTTTTATTTTACCTTGACATACGCATACTTACAATGATAAGAAGTGATGGCATTGGTGTCAACCTCTTGTAGTTTATCATAGACACAAACTTTGGCAAGTGATTGTTACCAGCTCCAATGAAAAACAACCTGAAAAAAAAAACAGTAACTTATAATTTAAAACAAATTCTGTTTCAATTTATTTTTTCTGTTTTGCATTTAATCATTTCCTTACAAAAAACCAGCCTCTTCTTTTATAAAACAAGTGCTGACAATAATCATAATGTACTTGTATGAGTTTAGTGCATGTTTCAGGCAGTACTAGATCACTATCCTCCATTTAAAACTGCCAACTTTCTCATATAAAATACATGGTCAGCAGCAGGGCTCGAACCCATAACCATCAATCAATGAGAGGTTACAGTGATTTCAAGTCAGTGACTAACCACCCAACTATGTTGGAGGCCATCATCATCTTTGTTTAGTAACTTTCTATTAAACACCTGTTAACAGAAACTGGTTCAAATTCAAAGATAAAGCAGTGTATTTTGATAGGATTAAAGTCAAGGATATTTCAACAATGTAATCTGCAGCGGCATTTGATAATTTGTGTACAATAACAAGTTGTTGATATTTGGAAGGTAAATATTTGCTAGTTCTCAATTCCAGTTAGGTCTCTTTATTGTTTATTTATATGTAGAACTGAAGTGCCTTGCTGAGAACAAGATTCTAATAAAGATTAAATTGCATCATTACATGATAATAAATACTGCACTGAACAAATTTTCTCTATGATCATGATGATATAAAATGTATACTGTATATTGCTTTAATGTGGCATGGCAAAATCTTTGCTCTTTTTTTTACATCTCTTTCGGTCTTAAAATTTGGGTTTTACAAGTTTCTAAAGGTGCATAACTTAATAGAAGATCTGAGTCTAGAGTTACGTCCCTTGCCTTCAACATGTGGTCGGTTTCTGCTCAGTAGTGTTTAAAATTCCCTTGCTATACTTGAAGTAGTTAGGGAAATTTGGATAACAACAAGTTGCCTGTTAAAGCAAGCCACACAAAACATTCAGAAGAAAGTGGAGGCAAATTAAAATGAGCAAATGGCAGACAGAAGGAGCCGACTCATAAGAGGTGAACATTACAGCAAACCAATCAAGGCTGTTTAAATCAACTGAATTCATTCAAACATTCCTGTAATAATACATTGCCTAAAAGCACTAGCTTATGACCAGGTTAGGTCATTGAGAGACTTGAATCTTTTGCAGTAATGTCCTTAGAAATGAGTTGTAAATATTTAGCTAATGCTTCACACCACACACATCCCAGTAGGATAGCCAACACATCAGTGGATTGTCAGTACCTTACAATCATTCAAATTTTTCACTTTCAAAAGTTTTGACAGTTACAGGTTAATTATACTCGCTTATTTCTTCTAAAGCCTATTTAGACTAAAGTAGTATAGGAATATGATGACCTAGTACATACATAATAAGACAAAAAGAGATATATTGCTGACAGCTATAATATTCAGCTTTGTGTTATCTGTCATCAAAATTTGGCACTGTAATTTGCCTGTCCTAGTTTCAAGCCAACTTCTCTTATCATAGTTGCTATTTATATATATATAAAAAATAAAAAAAACCTGAATGGCATTGAGACTTTAAATAATAAGGAACCATTTGTTGACTGAACTACATTTATTTTCAGGACATTTGCATGATTGTTTGCCTTACTAACCAAATTAATTACATCGTACCACAAACTGGCAGGTTTGCTTTGGTCAACTGCATATTACTGTCATAGTTTGAAATACTAGGTAATTAGCATCTTTGGTTTTTCAGTTTTAATATGAACAAATGTATGCTAAATCTTCTATGCATATTTTAAGATTTATTTCTCTCTACTTCATTTAAAATACAATGTAATTATTAATTTTATTTATCATACTTCTTTACAATGTAAATTCAAATCGTGACCTGTAGAGCGTATTAATATAAATCAAGGAAGCACTATAGGTCACTGTGACCTTGACCATTCAAACAATGACCAAAAAACAATAGGGATCATCTATAGGTTGCAGGGAACCTTGTGAGCAAGTTTCATAAAAGCCAAATGAGAACTGTGACCTGTGTAGTGTTTCAAGGAAAAGTTCACAGACAAATGTATGGAGGGATGACAGACAAATCACCAAAGCATAAGCTCAGTTGAGCTGAAAATTGGTCTGCACCAGCAAATATATTTGTACCTTGATATATAGTACACAGTCTTAATCTGTATGTAACAGATGGCACATTCAAAAA